>JADLIF010003126.1:0-78808 GCA_016648015.1 Steinernema khuongi | reverse complement strand
CTCCAACCCGGACGGCCCTGTGAAGAACGACCTTCAGTGTAGGTCGTTTCCGCTCCAACTCATCTACTTCTCTGAACTACTTTAGGCATGCTCGTCTGCATCAACGGACAGTTCCAATGTCTTTGAGCAGTTTCTGTGACACAGCGTTTGGGCGTTCTTGTCAAGTTTTTGTTTAATTTGTCGTAAATAAAACAACATTGCCCACTGCAAAGCAGTTATGTAAGAGAAGAAATGTCGAAAGGAAGCTTACTAATTTGGATGTTTCCATGTTGATTTTTTCTCTGCGAGATTTCATTTACCAGTACCTTTAGGTGTTTCTATAAATGTGTATTTGTATTTTAAATAAACTTGAGCTGTGGGCGCAGCTTGCACGTAGGTATCTATTCTTGCGATGCTGGGCAGTCCTTTGCACCTGCTGTCTTCCGGTCTGCTGCGTACCGTAACCATGTTCGGTTGTCAATGGCTTTTTGCGATTTTTCGGAATGTGCTTGTTCTTTCTTGCCAGTTGTAAACTGAACTGGTAAAATTCCGTACTAGAGCGGGAGGGACGTCAGAATGGGCCATTGCGCGAGTTGCCAGAAAAGAAATTTCGCACTTTCATGGAGCATTGTAAGGACCAACGTCTGTCTGATGTTCTTCCAGAGGAGAATTTGAATGCACGAACTCAATTTCGCAGAAGTTCAATAAAAAATAATCGTAGCGTCTACAAAAAACGAATATCAGACAAACGGAATTCTATGGACTCTAGAGACAGAGAGTTTCCTCTAGCATAGCACAGTGGATCAGAACTACACTCTTCGGTCACCTGATCCAGTGCTTTTGCGTGCAGCACCTGCAGGACATCACGCGCCATACCTGCCATGATACGGCAGCAGATGTCATTAGCGTGCGAATCAATTAGCTCTCAAGCATCGAGACGACTCGCAGCGATCTCGCCTCTTCCACAAGTGCAGTCGCACTTTAGAGCGGCGGCCATTGCATGTTGCTCCTTCCCGCCGCTCGAACGAGGAGTGATCATTGATCATTACCATAATTGTTGGTCGATCAATAAATGTGTTGTTCGCAGATTATTCCTTAGCGCTGAGCCGTTTTCCGCATCTTCCGCGTCGCTAATACAGAGAAATAATCCAGGTATGCCAAAGGTGCTGTAAATCCGTGTTTGGGATTAATGTCGTCTACTTTATTACCTCTTTGCAGTTTGCACTCTGGGACCAAGGCAATCACATTGTCGACATCTTTTCTGGAATGACAACGAGAACATACCAGAAAGCTCATCTTCATCGACCTTTCACTTTTCGGTAAATTGCAAAATTATATTTTCTTATTCACGGAACTTCATCGATTTCACAAGCAGTAGTTGACTAGCATCCCTCAAAGAGAGAACAGTGATTGGGCTCCCGGAGCGAAATCCCTGAGTGCATACTCCTAAGAACCGACCACGTTTGAGTGATCCTTGGCACCCAGTGGATCAAACATACGACCCTTGGAACCCAAAGCACGACTTCTTGTGGCTGCTACAGATACAGATAGCTAGATACATACGTTTTTACGTACAGCAACACAATACCAATTTTTTTGCAGAAAGTGATATTCTCCGGGGCTCCCGAGGTCAGAGATCCCACATATCTGAGGTCTGTGAGGCACCAAAACACAGCTTTTGAGTGTTGATGAATTGCAATGTAGACAAACTATCGAAATGGAAACAACACTATATATAGTGCATAACTAAGAAATTGAAAACAAGTAATTGTCATATTACAATAAAAGAAGAAAAGTTAAAGAAATTCCTCCACTATCTAGGTGATATTTTAATGACTATCGATGTGCTTTCCTCTCATTTTTACAATACGTTCGCTGCCTGGATTCCCTCCTGCGGGAAGTCACAGTCCCACTTTCTTCAACTTTTTAAGATTTTTTATTGAAAAATGTGGATTGATCCACTTTAAAAGCGAACATTAAATCATAGGTCATATATGGAAAATTTCAGAAGTTCAAAGCGTCCTCATACCGGCATTGTGGACGATTTTCGCCGTACGAAAAGCCAATGTGACGACCCTTTTGAAGGCCGCTCCTGACAGCTGTTTACCAGAGACTTCGTAAGTTGTTACGACATTTGTTACACTTAATCATCCTTCTCTTTGTTAAAACGAGATCTGCAAAATTGTGTGGGTAGCGCGGGAATCTCTTGCGATTGTCTGCATCGATTTATGACGTAAACCGTATTTTCAAGTTATCACCTTTGGCTTCGTCTTTAAAGGAAATCATTTATTTTCACGGACAAACAAAAAAAATCCACACCTGAAAAAGCAAGAAATTTTAAATTTCAAACTGAAATTTCGTGGGAACCGTCAAAACTAACTTTACATAGTATATTCACCACGTTTTCACCATTTTTGGTCTCCATAGAAGTAGCCATGTCGCAGGGCATAAAAATGTTCACCCTCTTTTTCTGCTTACTACACGGTCCCTCACTTTTTTATCTTCTTCCAGAACTGACACATGAGGTTCACGTGCTATCGGGTGCTGTCAGCGTTCCACACTCGTGGCGAAGTGCTGCGGCGGCGGAAGCTTCCGAGACGCCGCGACCCATGCGCGTTCTTTGGTTGTGGCAGCGGCGCACAGACACCGTAGTCGAATTGATTAGTTCCTACCGCGGCCGCGCTTGCTCTCGCCGCACGATAGGAAATGCTCGGGCACTTCCGGGTTCCCGGTTCTTCGTCGCAAGAGACACATAAAAAATTAATGTGCCCAGAATCGAGAAGTGAGAGAATTGGCAAAAAATTAATTATGCAAATTACATACTGCTCCGATGTCACAAGTTATTCCTTGGTGCTAAATTAAGAACCCTTCCGGGATGATACGGTAGCCAGAGGTTTCTCAGACCCATGAGAAAGTCAATTTTTCACTCTAACAATCTTTTGTCCTACAATCTTTTGTTCACACATTTCATTTCACAGTTTTTACTTCACAATAAGGTGTAAACAAAATCATCTAAGACAAACGACAGTCCTTACATGACTGCGAAACTGACTGTGCCAGGCGCTTATTCTTCAGAATTGCATTTATCCTACCGACAGTAATATGGCTCAGTGGATCCTTGTAACATTATCTGGACGATCATAAGTAGGACAGTAATTATTTTAGCAAAGTCAGTTTAGAAGCTTATGGATTTTCTGAAAACGCTAAGCACAGATCGTAACTTACTCAAATATTATTAAGATTCCCCATCTTTATCATGACCCGGTTCAGGAAAGAAGATATCCTTATTGTGATTAAAAGGATGGGGCCGTGCAAGCATTATGTCCGAAAAAATTGCTTCTTTACGTTTTTGTTGGTCCCCGATTTCCAGTTTTCCTTTGGTCTCGGTCAGACTGAGGACGTCACTCAAAAAGTTGCCCGCTAGCGGAATCCTCTCATCCCATCTGTCACGGAGGGGCACACAGCGTCTCATTTTTAACATATTGTAGTCGGAAGCCACTAAGTGAAACGAGCGCCGAGCTGAGACATTTCCACCCTATCTGCTGTAATGTGTTGGCAAAAGACCACTCGTCCAAAGTTCCCGAAGATAACAGCCGACGGTACTTTTCATTTTCGAAGCCATTGAGTTCATCTGAACGCACGTACGAACGCTGTCCGGCTCAACACTGAGATGACCTCTTCAGTTCAAGTGTTCAAAAGCATTTGGAAACCAGTTTAAAAATTAGTTCAATTGCGATCAAATTCTAAACGACCGTTTTGGTAAGAATAGAGGATAAATCCTAAGGTGGAAGAGCTTGAGAGACGAAAAACGGAAACCTATGTGGCCAAGATGAAAAGTCTTGAGACAGGACTAAGACCAACTCTGCTCAATTTTCAAATTTCAGTTTTCAAAAATTTCACACTTTACTCTACATTGTTCGCTTTCACCTGTGTCTCGGTGGAATTGACGTCCCCCTTGTCACCTGCGCTACCTGAAGATTTCAGTGGTCGTTAGCCTTCTGCACTAGAACCTGGCTCTGACAGTGTTTGTGAGTGGCACGGTGTTTGTGTGAAAGCGGCACGTCAGAGATCGAGATCTCCGCTAATGAGGGTAACGCGCACACTACGTGCATGCACGGGATGAGTCATGGCAGATAATTGAAATGTTCGGCTTTCCTGGGAATTGGTTAATCCCTGCAGGACAAACGTTGTCATGTGCACGTTAAAGATCCCACGGAAGAGTTCATCGAGCAGCGAGAAAAGGTCGTAGGCGCTGCAAACTTGTGCTCAACGAGGAAGTAGCGAGCTAATCAAGTTCGGGCACACATTAGGCACAAACTTTTGCAGGTGCCGGAGTTCTAGCATATATACGGACTTATTGCAAAATAAATGCTGGACTTGGTGAAATGATAGTCACGTCTTAACACAGTCTTTCCAAAAAAACCACCATCTGACCCTCTAGAATTGTTGCTAATCTCTGCTAGCGTACTGTAGTGGCTAGATGCTACCCAAAAGTAAGGTCAAATTTGGGAAGGGTTCTTGGGCGGCGAACGACTACTGTGGAAAAACAACTGCTGCGGAGTGTCTTTGTTTTTGCATCCAATGAGGTGGTTGTTTTTGCGTTCTCCATGAGATCGATTGTCGCAAACCAGTCTGAGTCGTCCGGTTGACTGATACCTACTGTACTCAACGGAACCCATTTCCCCTTTTTTTCATTGTTTCTGCGAATCAAGCGCGGATTAACCTTGTTTACGTTTAAGTTATGGCCGCAAGTGAACCATATTTGAGTAAAACGTAGTGACAGTGAGCTGTTTAAACTTGATTCTAAGCCGCAGACTAAAGCCAGTCATTCCGCCAGTGTTTAATGTCCTCCTACATCCGTTAGGTGACGGATAGGGTATTTGCAGCGCTAGCTCGGGTTTCATCGAAACATTCAAGGCTCCCACCACTGTTGCGGTGCACAGTTGAGGTGCACATTTGCTCAATTAACCTTTTACTACTTTCGACGCGCTCTCAAGTCGTATGCAAATGACATGATTTATTCTTTAAACCACTGGACAAAAACACTCCATGAGATCGGCTTCCGGTCGTGGGGCAGAAGTTCACTGGCAGGAGCGGAATTGTTCCATCGTGCAGTCAGCCCCGCAGCAGCGTGTCACTTTGGGAATGAGGTGGTCGGGAACGCTATCTGAAACTCGGACAGGTTTGTTCTTTGTAACAAAAGAGGAATCCTTACCGAGGCGTCCACCTTTGACGCAAGGGAGCGGAAGGCCATCACAATTGTCGAGAAGGAGCTCCACCGACTGCTCCCAGCATTCGTCACGGACGACGACGCTCGCAGCCACGGTAAACAGGAGCACGATCAAAACAGTGCGCGGAGACATTTCTGGATAAGACAGAACTTTCGTGTGTTTTCCGACCAATGAAAGGGGAAATTTGCGCAAATCCCACTCTTATAGGCGCTGGCTTAATCACGCGACTCAGAAGGTGGGAACTCGCCGTCATGGCAACCGACGTTCCTCCACAACTAGATATTCCTCGAGGGCCATGAAGAAGTGATCAAAATTATAAACCAGACGAAAAATAACATTTGTGCGTTGAATGTACGGCTAATGAGACCCACATGAGCTCTTCCGGCTTTCCAGCTGTGGAAGAAGAAAACATGTTGCTTTTGATATCCCGTCAGCAGAACATACGTAGGAGTTTCTTTTTTTGTTTCTACTGAACGATGAGAAGAATGACGACATGGCTCCGGTGGGGTATTCTTTCTTATCTATCTATAGACGGACAAAGAGGTTTCATCGCAGAGTTTTTTTTCTGGACATCACGCGCTTTTTATCACGTGAGTTTAAGAGTGTGGAGTATTTTAATCACAGGACTCAGTGCCGCTGTGATCTCCCTTGTGTTTGCGTGACGTCAATCGACGTAGTGGGAAAAGAGATGATGCTCATAAAGAGAATAACTTTAACGCAATCTAAAAATTGATTACTACGACAGAGTTTAGAGCCCTTCTAATAATTTTTGTCATAATACAGATTCTTTTTTTAATGCTGGGGCTAGTACATTGTAAAGTACTTGCCCAACACGTTCCGGTTCCTAACCCGAAGTGGTTGCAAAAATATCTCCTCGCCTCAAGCCGGCTTTTTTCCTTGTCAGTTTCGGGCCATGTGTAAAGGCTGCTCCAAAGCCGACTTAAAGCTCTAATCGGATTCTCTGACTAAAAAAGCATCGTTCAGTCTATCTGCTCATCTGCTTAGTGACTGGGATCTCTGCCCTGCTACAAATATTAACATTTCGGCGGGCTGTATATTTCAAAGAGCAATTAGGCCTTCTCGGAACAAAATGAATGAGAACAATTATTTATCCGAGGGTGATGGCTGCTGAGGTGACAACGGGTATTCTCCTTTGATTTTCCTTGATGACGACGACGCTCTGCAGGCTAGACGACGCTTTTGTTCATTAGAGAATCGTCCTCTGGGCATGTGCGCAACTCCTCAATGCGACAGCGGGTACCACAGCATCGGCGCACTCCTCCGCTACCGTAGTTGCCGTCTTTTGCGTCGTCGCCTTAAAAGAGAATGTTCACAACTGGGATGTTGATGATACTTACGTAAGATGGCAGACTTAGCACAAGGAAGAGGCGTTGGATTGCATCCGTCGAAAATCAGTTCCCATTCTTGTCCCTTTTCAGTACAGATATTCAAGCACCAAACAAGAGAAAGACATATGGTGTAAACGAGAAATACTGTCTTGGCGGTCATAGTTGGAAGCGGAGAACTGAACTATGAGAACTGATGGAAGTGCCGCCTGCAAAGCTTTATATATTGTCGTTATGCAAATACTGCATAGAATATTGAGTGTGTTTCGAGGGCCCTAGGACATAAAAAAGCAATATATGCTTCGATGTGCATCCAGCGGACATGAAATGACCGAGAAAAGCTCGTAGTTTTCCCTGGGGCGCATTTTTTCCTTGCAACACATTCGCAGGAATAAAAAAAAGCTCAATGAGAAAATAATGAATAGATACGGTAGTCGTTTCGGGACCCAGACGGCGGTTTTTCTGTCTGAGAGTCATTTCGTAGTGTTGGAAAAAGAAATCAAATTTCAATATCTATGACATTACAAAAGAAAGAAAAATATTTTTTGCTCAAAAATCAGTAAGATCTTGGCGTATTCTTAAAAAACATTTGAAATACCAAGTGACGGTCCCCATTCTGAGAAAAATGCAATTTTAAGTTGTTTACGTGGAGTTTGGTACTGTGTGGCTGCACCTTCCAAGGTTCACATTAGTCGACGGTCGGTTCGGGACGGCGACCTTCAGGGGCACGGCATTTTCTCCTGCAGCGGAACGAAATTAAGGAAACCAGTTTATGTGTTCGCTGACGAAAGCGAAATTGAATGTTGACGGAAAAATTACCGTACTCTGGCTACGCCGGCTTGAGAGCTCATTGTGTACCGACAATAAGGCTGAAGCTTCCAAAATCAGGATTTACATTATTACCGTTTTGCTCCGGATAAGTTTTAGCCTCATTCGGCAGCGCATGTGTGATTCGGTTGCATTTTCGTTGCTCGGCGTTGTTTCCGCTCAATCACGAATTGCCCGTTCGCAATTTTGCAAGCCGGTTAGCGACGGCGCTATTCCTGGATCCCTTTCATACCAGTTTTGCTTAACCTTCAAAAAAGTGCATCCGAGTCCAAGGTTTCTTTCCGAAAATTTGCGGCGGCCTTGAGCTCGCTGTTGCGAACGTCAGACGGTAACTGAAATTTGACCTTCTCGGAATCGGTCGCGCGAGCAAGAAAAACTGGTTCCCGAATTGTGCTTGCCATCGTCCGCCTCTGGGCTATCGTAGTTTTGGGTCCAATGTTGTTACGAAAATGTGACCCCGCGTTCCTCACCACACTCGAGATTAAAAGAAAGAATGCGCATTGTTGTTGGTCAAAGATCCACTTTGCAATCTGCAGCTTTCGATTATATTTAGCTTGCAGAACATCTCTCAAAAATCAGATGGTAAACATGTTTACCTTTGGGCCATTTACGTAAGATGTCCGCAATTAGTAGCACGTTATTGACCATAATGTTACCATTGGGGAAGCAGGTAATTGATTTTTAAATATAGGGAGCAAAATATCATACCACGACTGTTGGGACGCTACTCCAAGACATAAATTACGAGTATTAATTACGGAACACCGCTCCATAATTTTCGAAAGCTATTACGTCAGTCCTCAGTCCTGAGCAGCGTTCTGGAAAATAAAATGGTTTTGAACTATGAAATTCTACAGCGATTAAAATTTTTTTACAATACAATCTGTCATGCAGCGGCTCTTCGGCATTCTTAAAAAATTATTAACATTTATTAAAATTGTTGAAATTTGGAAATATTGCCAAAAAGTGAAACTAAAAATATTTAAATCTTAAACTGTTAGTAGCGTCATGATTGCGAAATTTAGCATTTAGTATTAAATTCGAATTCGATTTGTAAAAAAAATTTTGCCAAACTTATTTCAAGTTAATTCGTAAATTTCTCGGAAAAATGAAATCACGATAGGTGTCGGAAAACAAGCGTAAAATTTTTATTTTTAATACAAACATACGCCCTATTTTTTACATAAAAAATGTTTATTCCTTGATGCATTTACAAAGATAACATTAGCGATAAACAAGAAAATTTAAATGCTCTCTTCTTTAATCCTCTGGAAGTTTCCACTTTCGCCTGTCCGGATCACAATGGCACCAGCTGCTATTTGTGCAGCAGAACTTCTTCAGATCTGCGATCTCACAATGTCCGTAACCGCAGCAAATTTTCGAAGCGTCCCACCAAAGAGCATTGATATCTGAGTGAATTCGTGGTCAGTAACATGTTTTACCTCTGGAGGTGTACCTCCTGGGTAGGTGCAGTTGTCGCACGTCTGAAGGCACTGTAGATTGCCTTTGCCGTCCGGATGCGCTTGACAGATGAGCATCAAGTCGTGGATCACTTTCTCCTCACAGTAGGTTCGGCTGCGGAACCGGTGATAGCCACAACCTACTCCATAGATGAGGAGAGTGAACAGCAAGGAGATAGTTAGGGCGACCAGGAATTGCTTTCGGGTATACTCTTTCCTGCGAAGCAGCAACTCCATAGTAGGATCGGAAATGGGGAAAGTCGACAGAAGAGCGTGAGTGGAAAGCTTTTTGTCGTTATCGGAGTACCTCGACACTGAACGCTACGGGCGGTCCTCTGATCGATCGATGCTGCTCCGTTTGTTGTAAATATCGTATTTAAATGAGTAGGTGCATCGCCTACCACTATTGAGATCGCAGGAAAAAGACTTATCATGTAAAATGACACACCACTTTGTAACACTACTTAACCTATTTAACAAGCGGGAATTGTTCTGGGCTAGTTGGAACCTAGTTGAAGCCTTTGGGGGACACAGACCATAGTGGGCCTTTCAAATGGACATCAACGCTGAATTCACTATTTCGGATACATAAATTTACGTTTTGGAACCTTTTTTTATCAGCAGTCATAATCGGTCCTAATCGATTCGTTTCTTTTCTGCTATTGACGCTGATGGAGACAAATATGTGCTGAAACAAACAGAAGATGCATAAAATGTACTTTTTTAGATGTCGTAACATACGACAATTTTTAAATTAGGTGACCTTTCTGGCGATGGTTGAAATTGGATTGGGCGCGGTTGAGTGTACTGATAATACGCACAATAAAGGCACACTCATGCCGTATGCGCATACTTGAATACCCGAAATATCATAAGCCAGAGTTGTGTCACGGCATAATAAGCGCAAATTGCGACAGCTGATGTGAGCAATACAGCTGGTAAAAGACAAAAACCATTGTTTTATACTCTCATAAAAAATATACTCTTTTTTTCTTCTGCTAATTACTAATTAATGAACAATTACAATATTTTTACTATTCTGGCAACATTTTACACAACTATATAATATTTACATCATTCCCTGTTTCGACAGCCCACGGACAGGAGACGCGTGTTGTAGGGGTTCTCGCAGCAGATCTGGAAGAGCTTGTCTATTTGGCACTTCTTGGAGCGGAGATCACAGTATCGTTCGGCGGCGGACACAACCATCTCTTCGGTCTCTGAAAAGCATTATTTAATGGCGAAATTGTTGAAGTACCATAGTTAAAACTACCATAGTTGCTCAGGGAAGAGTACTGTTCGCGGAAGCAGGGTGCGCTTTCCCCACGAATTGTGCATAGGCTTTCCATAATTTGGAACGTGGAGAAGTGGGTCTTCTTCGAGTCCGAAGCCGCAAAAAGCATAAGAAGAACAAAGAACTTGACGATGAGCATGAAGACTCTCTGCAGAACTATGGCTTCGTCCTAAATTAGTGTTTCACGGGGTAAGAGACTAGAATCGCGCCTTATTTATATATTTGGACGGCGATCTTTCAAGGGTGTTCTCGCGCGTCTTATCACCTTCCGCGTAGCGACTCGCTCTCCCCACAAAGGCGCCACGCGCAGTAGTGCTGCGCAATTTGTAGTCAGCATTCGCCGCTACAGGAGTCACACTGCGCACAAATAGTCAAATACAAAGTTGCCGAAAACCGCGCGTGGAGTGATGACGCCGTTCGCCAGAAGTGAACATCTCCAGGTTGCGCCGTCCGTGATGTGACGTAGCCACCTGAACACTTAACAGCACCTGCTGCGCAAACATCCTCTCCATTATCAGCGCTTTCAGCACTTAAAACCAACTTGAACATATGTTTTCTGGGTAGGCTAACTACATCCTTGTGCAGGTTGAAAAATTAACTGAATATGAAAATGGGCTCTGCAACTATGCGCACTGCCACACACCCTCTCTTCATTAACTTTAGTAATTACGTCCACGCTGTTTTGACCGAAGGAAGTATTTAAGCGACGGTTATTTGGGGAAGCTACTTGCGTCCACTCGTTGAAGTTATCCCTAGCTTTACGGTATGATAGATTTTTATTCTTTGATATAGGTAAGATCACATTTTTTCACACAATTCCATTCGATTTGTGCTGGACACCATGTTGATAACGGACGGCTATCTTGCGCTTGGGTGCGAAGGTCGTTTTTGCGCACAGAGGTCGCTTATGTGAGAACCACTAGCATTTCCCTCTAGCCTATTGCATCATTATAAGTAGGCAGCCAGCTATTGATAACGTGTTTATTGGAGAAGTGTTATCAGCCCACAGTAAGGAGACAGTAACCTTATTTAGACAACTAAAACTCTGACTGCTGAAATCAAATGTAATTTGTGAACTAGTGACAACTACATATAGAGCACTTTGTTTTCATCCGTGTGCATCATATCCCGTCATATCTCCAATCTAACTAGATCTCGTGCTGGGAAGATAGAGCATGCTGTTTTGATTATTAACTTAAATGGTCTTCAAGCTCTTGAATAATCTCGAACTTCCAATGGAATCCTCTCGATTAATTCCATTCGACAACAAAGGTAGCGGCCTTCAAGCGGAATTTGTTCGCTTTGTTCACCTTGACAAGCAACAGTGTTGACACGTTCTGCTCATTTTACTGGAACATTACTGTAGTGCTTGCACATTTTCATTCCCTATTACTTGCATGCGACAACAGCTACCATTCCCTGCGTTAGAAGGAAACCTCCTGCTATGTATAGCCGAAAACAAGCAGGTGTGATGGTAGACGATAGCTGACTCAAACATGCTGTTATGTATTGTTCTCGCTCACACGGGTGAGCGGTCGGCCTATGGTAAGCGTCTATATAGATGTGCGGTGCTCCAGCCACATAATAACATGTCTGACATAAAGCCATCTATTTATTTACCAGCTAATCAGACTTAAATTAACAGAAGGGTCAAATCGCACATCAAAGGGGACAATCTAAGAGTTGATCCATGGGTCGGATAAACAAACATCGGGGTGAGACTGGCTTGTTTGATACGGAGATTCTGTGTGCAACCGTTGACTTCTAATTCCCGCACATGGAGCATTTGCTGTCGTGTCCTTGCATAAACTGATGGACGGGCGGCGTGGGGTTGTTTTGGCATAACATCCCGGAAATAAGTTCCGGAATACATACCTTCATCAGACAACAAAGCGTGTACACTGCCTCTTCTGGAGTGTCCGCTTCCCCTTAAACCAAAACAATAAGATTGATTCGCTCTGTCTTCGCAGTTTACCCATCAAGTATGGCGGTTTAGACAGTGTTCGGTTCCTTCCGTATGGTCCGCACGGGTCCGCGAGATAAGGGCCAAACACTTTTGGCTCACATCCATCTGGCGTTAGGACCACACTGAACTTCTTTGCCTCAGCGAAGTCAGCCAAAACTGCCACTCCGCAGATCAAGACGACGGCGTTAAAAACCTGTTTGTCTACTTTACAAACATGTTTATAACCGTTTTCTTACCTTCATTGCTACAGTGATGGTTGCGGAAGACTGACAGTCGAACCGGCAGAAAAGTTTATAAAGCAAAAGAAGGCGGCGATATTGCAGGTGGAGCAGCCTCGCGCACACCTTCACCGGGAGGGATTATCCCACCTTATTGGTTCTCTTTGTCCCGCCTTTAACTCCCACGTAGTTTTTTATTGTTATTGACCGCATCGCGCTGCAGCACCCGTCAGACAAACACGGGTAACCAAAGATCTTGCGTTCAGTGCATGAAATCACTACAATAGCAAACACATTTTAACAGACCACCGATGAGACGTTGTATTTGACGCAGTTCTCTATTATATACACACTGTCAGCCGCCAGCCATGCTATAAATCAGTAAGGAAAACATGAAAAATTGATTTGTAAACCGATTTTATTCGGTACCATTTTATTTGTAGCTGTTCACCGTTTTTTCTGACGAACTACAAAATAATGTTAAATTTCATGTGTTCACTGAACGCTTGTCTGAGACAACGAATGACAACAAATTCTATGGAATAACGACAATACCAACACTTGTGCGACAATACCAACACTAACAAGGAAGTCTGCTTCATAAGTTGCCCAGATTGGTGCCGCACGTGTATATGTAAATTTATTAATGGTCTATGGAAATTCCAAAAACATTATCGTGTCATGCTGGGTAAAAAAAACAGCGTTGATAAATGTCGAAAGTTAATAGGAATAGTGGCATTCTCAAAACGATCTTTACAGAGTCACCTTGCTAGCAGTCTCCTTGTAAGTATGTTTCCTTGGAACTCCGCTAGTTCTTCAACATAAAAAGTTTAAATAAATTTCCACTAACATTTGAAATCCATCGATTTTCCATAATTCATGGCGCAAACGCTGTGGCCGATCCACTTCTCAATCCTGAGCATCATAGATTATATATGTTTCATGCCAATTTGTTGTTTTTCAGTCTACCGCTGTGCCCATTTAATCTCGTTTATTTCACTTAATTTTGTAACTAAATCATCCGTTCATGTTTGTCCATTAACACCCGATGACGCCGTTTGATTTTTCGTCCACGGCCAGTATGAACTTCCTTTCACTCCAGTTATCTGTTTTTTAGTCTGTTTATCTCCGACTGCTCGACGACTTGGTGTGGCCGCACCTTAAGTCGCATGATTTCAGCTCCAAAAATGCTAAATAAGCAAAAAATAAAATACGCTGTTCTGTCGCTTTTCACGTAATATTTCGATTATCACAACATTCGTCCAACATGTGAGGAGCATTGACTGAATGACTACAAAATAAAATTGTTTCGAAGCTAAACAATAGAACCACGTTCCGAAAACAAAACTCGTCAGCTACAGCTTCTACGTGGCCAGACAAAGGGAGGAAAATCTTGTCTCGCCTTTCTTGTAAACTTTGTTCAAGTAGACGGAAAAGTGGGTTAATTGAAGAATGACTATTTTTATGGTTCCTCAAGCGAAAAAGGTGTAAAGTCACATCAGAAATTGTAACGCTTGATTATCGTAGATAAATCGTTCATTAATTATGAAGAAGACTCGCCTCCGCAATATCCTTTACTGCATCTAACCACTAGGATGACCTAAGGACAGAGTCCCGTATTCCACCATTCTTATTGCAGAATATGTTGTTGACATTCTTCTTCACTGTGACATATCCATCATATGATCACAGGCGCCAGCTTGAAATATGAGAAGGGACAAAAACAATGGTGAGCCACCTTTCAATATTGAACTTTGAGTTCCATATAGCTAAAAATTTGCTCCCATCTTCTTAATTTCCAGATTTGTGTTCTGATTTTTATCACCACGGATGCACAGAATATCCATGGGATTTCATGTAATCGTAAAGCAAATACCCATTATTAGGTCATCACGCTCGCCAAAGTATGCTCCTATTTTTTGCTGTAAGCTTTATTGCCAAGTTATGTAAGGGAGAAGCAAGGCTACGTATATATCAGCGGGAACACTACACATTTCGGATGTACTCCCGAGGCTACACTAGATATATGGGCAGGAACCTTTCACATTTTCATCAAAGGATAAAGCATGGCTCTTTGACTATTTTTAAGTCTCAGTGGCGTTGTTGTTGTCCATCTCTTCTTCGAGTTCATCGCAGAAGATGTAGTCGAGTAGAAGAGGGTCGCACGTGCCTTTTTGGCAACAGATTTGGAAAACGGCATTGAACACGTAGTCGTAGCCTGAAAGCTCGCTTTTTACTGATTAATTGCAATGGAGATTACCGATATAAGGACCCTTACGAATTCGGGTCTTCCCATTGGGGGTCGTTGCGCAAGGCCATCGTGTGAACTCGTTGAGACGGTAGTTCCCGCAGTTCTTCCAGTGTCTGAGTTGAAACGTGCTGGTCAGAACCAAAGTGGATAAACAGAAAAGAAGGAAGATCGAAAGCGGCTTCATACCCTGAAACAAACATTTAGATGACGAAGATGCGCCCTTGCGTAGGCTAGATGCTCAATGAACAGTAATGATAGCTTATCCCTGGGAATGCTGCCTGCGGACTAATCAGTCAGCAATCGGCCCACAATTGTGGTCTGTTCGTCTCCGAGTTGTTTATGGCGGATATGCTGTCATATCTTCAGCGTTTCTGTTGTCTCTGTCATGACAAACGTCGCCGACAGAAAGACCTTTGATCTGTCGCATCAGGACGGGTAACTGTTGCTGCAGAGTCTTTACTTACAGCTTCGTACAATCCGAACAAGAATCACAGTGAAAAACACCGACTTAGAACGATTTTCAAACCGCTTCATTTGGTCCATGCTTACGTGACTGTTCTTTATGCCCTGTAGGTCAGCTTTGGAAGCAGTATAGATGGTGACCATGGATCAAGCCGCAAATTAATTTAGTTCGAGCGTTCAGATGCGGTGAACATCTAGTTCTAAAAAAACACATTAATAACGACTTAATTTACGATAGCCGACGTCAGTGGCGGAAAGGCTTAGTCAGCTTAGAAGTCGCTAACCGTTTGATTAACTGCCCTGATTAGTGCGGCGGCGCATATGTGTCATTTTGTCTACATGAGCGGATAAGGCACACGGCTTTCAGAGAAAACCAACGCCTTAGACACTGTTGTTTGGAGTTCTAAAGTCTCTACGTGGATTCCCTTTTATAAAACCACACTAGAATATTGTCAAATCCTTGTATACGTGAAAAATGAAGTTACAACATTACAAAAATCAACATTATTTATTACGATGATGCCCTTCCAAAGTTGGCACGTTATCCAAAGTGCTTGAGGGTCTTCTCGATGTCGCCATATTTGTTGGGGAAGCATTCGTCGGCGCGCACACTGTGGCTGGTGCAGAGACGTAGATGACAGCATCTGTAGAAGAGCGTTTCCACTTCCTTCGATGGAAAAGCTACAACAAATGACGATATCTTTGTGATCGCTCGGTACATACCGAATGCTCTGTTGATCGGCTCAAAACAGTGGGTGTACTTTTCCTCCACAACGTGCTCAGAGCATACGTTGTTGAGTTTCCAGATGATCTCCCTCTTGCGGGCTTTCTCGTCAGGACGAGCGTCGGCCAAAGTCGTCATGCCATAGAGCGCAATAATGAGCACAGCAGAGAGTCGTTGGGAGATAAACATCATTACGAATCTGGAATATCTGTATATATAGCCTGAAACCCGCAAATGTGAGGAAGGTCTGACGTTACTCCGACAGTAAACGACATTTATATAAAATATTTTGTTGACAGATAACAAAATGTAAACCAAAAAAACCGTAGTCTCTCCGGAGGAAACGGTGTCCGATATGAGATCGCTTTCCCGAACAAAGGCGTTCAAACTACGTATTTCGCAGTGGCACCGTATCTTGGCGTTGTCATCGACCAAAAAACGAACCGTTATCAGCGCCTTTGTAGAAAAAGCTCCCCTCAAGACGGCCGGTTATCTATGACTGCGTGCCGACTGCCCGAACCAAGGTCATAAAGCGGAAGTTTACGACGTGGACCGCACAAACAAACCACATGGAAAAAGCCACATCGCAACATTCTCGCAGCCGCAAGAGCGGAGTGCCCTGTGGTTTTGTGGCACAGAAGGTTAGCAACATAAATAGCTAATGGCCTGCGTGTCGAGGGTGTGCGGAAAAAGGGTGTAAAAATTGCCCGGGATATGAATGCTCCTGCATTCCTAAGCGACAGCTTCCTCTTTCACTTCCGAAGCGGGTGGAGTGCTCCGTCAATCCTCAAATTCGTGGGAGAGCGGCCGACCTTCCTGTGAGTATCATCAATAATTCTTTGAATAAATCAATGCGATAGGCCTCTGCTGAACTGCGGCGAGCGTGAAAGTTGGCCCCGATGCGTGCCTAGGATAAACGACATATGTTGCATTGGCACAATGACAGACAAAGGTCTCGAAAACGGCGAGAACAGTCACAGGCTCTTGTTGTTGTGGGCTGTGACGGTTTCCATAGAAAGGCTTGCCTAAAACAACCGTTTACGTTCAACAAACATGCGTACATAGCAACTGGTGTGATAAACAAAAGGAACGACAAACTTTACGGGTTATAAATATCCTCCTTTAATATTCTATTTTTTTATTTTTTGTATTTTAATATTAATATTATTGTTTTTTTTTAAATTAGGCGACTTTTCCCTTTTTTCGACCTGCAGTTTTACACTCGTTATTTTTCGCTTATTGCGGAACATGGGTCTCTTGATAATTGGCTAAAACATATGCTCTAAAAATTACGAGCACAAGTCGCCGACCGCAGCAAACACTATAAAACATGACTTATAAAACAAATAAAAAAGGATTTCAATAAATATTTGACATATGATAGCTTCTCCCGAACTTTTGATCTTTTCAAACCGTGGGCGAAGATCAGTCCAAGATCAAGTCACATGTTTCGGAAAAACATTGGCGGCCCTGTTTGTTTGTTGACGGCAGAAGCTTTTGTTCCGTTAGATCACGTAAACATTGTTTGCGTTCAGAGGATCCGTGAGAGTTTTCCGGGTCACAAGGGTTGGTGCCTCGGTTTCTTTCTCATAAGCAATATCCTTGTCGCCGCAGTGAGCGCCAACTGCTGCTCTCACAAACCCTCGGCTCACTCTCGGTGACGTCGGTGATATCTACACTGAGCCTTCCAGCTGACGGCAAACACATAGAGAAAGTCGTGTCTTGTTTTCCAGGTTATCAATAGTTTCTTTGCTCTCAGAAAGCGCCTACACAACACAGACAACATAGACCTCTTATCTGCTCGCAGACATGCTGGATATGCGCTTATTTATTTCACCCTGCTCAGACTAATCGCTCAGACAGTACTCAACGCCATGTAGAAATCATGTGCTGGAGAAGAGTTTGACAGTTGTAGAAAAAAACACATTTAGACCTGTTGAACAGCAGGCTAGTGCGGACGTCCGCTAAGTGCATTGACGTCACGGCCACCCGTGAAAATCCTGGTGGTCCAATTATTTTGTCGAATGTTGACAGTCAAATTTTTTAAGAAAAAAAAACTGTTTTATAACACCTAGTCCATGTATGCAAGAGAAGCAAAAAACTCAAAGGCGTACTTCCACAATTTTGAGCCAATTTGTTGCTTAGATTTTAACTTATTAAATAAATATAAATTAAATTTGTTTATTATTTTAATAAATTAAATTTATTTTAAAATAAGTTTTTTTCTCAAGTTCTTATAAATATTTTCACAATGCTGTTTAAGAAAAATAAGATTTATGTTGTCCCACAACGATTTATGTTCCCTTTCATACTTTTCTTCGTACCCTCTTTCTCAAGTTTACACCACCGAAAATTGAGACGGTAGACAGGTTGTTTTTGAGCCAATCTTTTCGAAAGCGTAAAAGCGGAAGTAGGTATCCTGGATATGTTGATTGACAGAAATGACAAATAGTTCGACAAATAGACGAGCAAAATAAAGGGCTATGAAGGCAAAGTCCATTATTGGGCGCCCCTCGGAAAACTCAATAGTTATTTTTGGAATTGGAAGAATTTCCGGGCTCTAGATACACTTTCTTCGCACAATTTTTAGCAATTTGCGGTAAACCATTTTTTCAATTCAAAATTGTTTTCTTTGCGATGCCTGTATGCTCACCAAGAATATTATAAAAAAGATTACAAGGTGTTTATTTGGTTGATCGCAAGATCAGAAACTACAAAATGTATCTGTATGCATAACAACTATGTATCTTCTTCGCAACAGAGTTCCTGTAGCAGAGCGGAGTCGCATTTATGGCGAAGGCAGCAGGCCCACATAACAGGATAGACAGGGTCGCTCCACGGAAACTCTAAACTATGGCAGATTAGTAAGTAGCAGCGAAAAATTATGCTTACGCAAAAACTCGTAACTAAACGACGTCTTCTTTCGGAAGGACTTGCCGTGGCGTTCAGTCGCTTTGTCGCAGATGGTCTGAGTGATGAATCGAATTGAAGGGAAGTTGCACACTTTCTTCGTTGCGTATTTGTCCAGGTTAATCCCTTCCTCGTTTGGCATGGTATAGATTCCGCGCGTGTAGACCGCCGAAAGCAGGCACAGCAAGCAGAGCAGGAAAATAACAGGTTTCATTTTTCTTGGGACACTTTTTGCCAAACACACTGAGGCAACACAGGCGAGAAACTTGGTTTCATGAGAAGTCGTTGTTGCTTTTAAACTGCAAACCACTCCCCCAACCTTAAGCTAAACAACTGACTGGATCATACTACAAATGTCTGGCCTTTAGCCTCGAGCCACGTGTTATTACCACATATGAAATGTCAATCTCTGTCTGCAAAACATGGTAATCGCAATAAAAAGTTCTCTTAATACAAAATGTACAGTAGATGTTATTGCCTGCTGAGCAGAGGTAGAGAGCGATTCAGAAACAATATTAAAATAGTTTAAGATCTCTGCATGAAAGATTTTACCGTGCGAAGATGCACTGTTGAATAGTCGAGTAGTTGAATGGTATCACATAATTCCCCCGACCAAGTGTGTTTTTGGGGGCCATTTTCAGCAGGCCATTTTCTTCATGTGTGCTAGGCTAAAAGAAATGGTTATACGAAGCAGCAAAAACTTGACAAAAAAAGCTAAGAAAACGCAGCGGTAAACAGTGTCATTTAACGTTCCTATTAAATCATAGGAAAATACAAGACCAGAACGAAATCCCATGGGAAGTTGCCACCCCATTGTCATAAAATTATATCGGTCGACAGTTGGTCGACATTTAAAGTGCATCAAGCCTTTTTGGAAAACTGAGCTTCGAACGATGCGAAAAACAACGACATGTTCCACGGTTGTGACTCATCTAATTAACGCGCAAATGTTACTTTCGTAGGCGGAAATCGTTCTCCACTCAACATCGATTAATGTCTTCCCCAGTGACATATCGAATGTTGCAAAGTGCAGTCCCCTTTTGAAGATCGAAGAGGTCATTTTATTCGTTCTCGTGGACGATTAATTGCTAACAACATTGTAACACCACTGAATATTGATATTACTTAAACAAACAAAACAAATCACTAGTCTTAAATCGTAAATAGCACAGAGAATACGAACGCTTAGATATCGAGGCTTTTGTGGAAGTGGCGACGTCGGCGCTTCCTCTCTTCTGGACGAGTCAGGTCAAAAAGGAAGCTTTCGATCTCCATGCTGGTCATGTTCGCGCGCTGAGTGTGAAAAAGCCGGCCGGGACGTCGCATCCCGGTCAATTTAGAGGGGTAGTTGAAACCGTAGCATTCATTAAGGCACGATGAGTAGAAGCAGCAGAAGCTGTAGAGGTGTCTCCAGGTGCACTTCTCCTCACAACAATCTCTGACCACTCGGTGAAGCAGGCTATTTATAAATTCTAAATGAAGAAGATTATAAATGTCGCTAAAAACCGCTTACTGGGAGTATCGTATGTAAAGCAGGGGCTTTTCTGGTCAGGGTATTGACAGTAGTTGAATAGGGCGAACTGGGCCGTGTTTGCACATACACGGACGTAGGAGTCCAGCGACTCTTCCTCAGTTGAGTTCCCGGAAGTATCGTTCCACGAATGCATTTTCCAAGTTTGTCCATTGCCGAGTGCAGCAAGCGTACAGAAGATAATAACGATGAGCATCCTAAAATTTTGAATGGTCACCACATGTAACAGCTACATCGCATAGCCTAGGGACTAAGGTTTACAACGACCAGGCAATTTGGAGAACGCGTTGAGAACGATGAAAGGTCGGCAGCCCGAGGAGAACACGAGGTTTTTTGCAACGCATTTAACGACCACCGTCAAACAATGTGGGTGGGGCCTATAAGGTCAATGATTGATGCAGCCGGTCGAGAACACATTTCATCTAAGAACATTAAATGAAGTCTGTCCGCCAGCGTTGTAACGACGCTTCTGTGAGGCTTTAAAGGGCAGATCCGCTGTTCTTCACATCTTAAGGGGAGCGTGGTGAATCGAACATTCATAACGATGATTTATCTTTTTTATTACAATTACTCCTACCGGATAAGTGCAATATGTGGGCAGCGACGTGTGCAAAGACCAGCCTCCGTGCGAACACTATCACAAGACAGCAACAGTCATGAATAATTCATAACTCTGTATTAATCAAAGTCGGTTCTCATCGGACGCAATCTTTGCACTTTGCCGTGAATGTTAACATTTACTACAATGAAGAGTCAGTTGGCCGACCAGTGTGATTTCTCAAATCCTTGATTTCTCACTGTGCAGACGTGATCTACTTTCGAGGTGAACGAATTCAGTACGGTTTCACAGTGATGTGACTGTATGTTATGACTCATTTGACTGACAATTCTAGGGATCGGAACTAATCGTTTCGAAATGACAAAAACATAATTCTCCATGGAAACGCAAGACGATTATCTTAAGATTTCCTAGTAGAGTCGCTTTTTGTCGCTTGAGAAGGAAAAACAAGGGATCAACGAAATGAGTTTACTGTATCATTTGAGAAAGGCCAGGCGCAAAGATTTGTCTGACTACCTTTTCCATTTTTCGTTTCTTAGAAGAAACAATTTCTTAGAAGATACAATAAGAAGAATAGCGGCTGCTACAAAATGCATAAAAACATGAGCTCCACATGACCACTTCTTTCCCATAAAAATTGATCTACGGGGTGTTCCAAAAGTTCAGTCCTAAATCGCGCCTTTTGGTGGTTACATTATCGGTTCTTACAAAAATCTTGGAGCGAATTTGGGTATGTTGGATATGATATATTGAATCAAATTGGAAATTAAACGGTAAGGGTGCGAAAAATAAAATTCGCAGCATATGTTTTATTAGTTTTATACCCTTGGAGTTGCTTAGAAATTGTGCAAACCAGAGACAGAAAATTCGAACCCGCAAACTTCGAATCAAGAGGTTCAATTTAACAACCGTGATGGTTAAGTGAAACTGCAGACGGTAATAAACATATATGCAATGTACCTTGTTTGCTATTAAAGTATGCCCCATCCTCTTCTTTGCCAAACGAAATTTATTCAGAACTGCACGAGAGAAATTTGAAAGCTTATGAGGTGTCGAAGATCAGGTAGACAAATCACTACATATAAGATAGCTGAAAACGAACTACTGGTACCGCCGATCGCTAGCTCTGCCTTATTAGCACACAACGTCAATACTCCTCATCGTCATCCTCGTAGGCATAGTCCACTTTCGCATCATGAGGTCGGAATTCTTGGTAACACGCTTGGAGGCACTCCTGCGTGAAGCAGCAGAACGACTTGAGGAAAGTCTTCGAGCAGCGCCTTCGGCAACAGATGTCTCCAATGAATTCTCGGCGCGTCTTTTTAGTGTCTGAACAGTCTAATATTTGGTTGTTTTTCCGCTTTGTTGTACGTTTTTACCAACCTGGGTAGACGAACGGGCGATAGCAGGGATGGGACATCCCTGGATAGGTGCACAGCTGAGTGCTGAGCTTGGTAAGATTCATGCCGCACACGCGAGAGTACATGCACTGTGCGCTAAACGGAGCGAGGAGCAAGATCACAAAAGTTAGTTGATATACGATTCTCATGGTCTGAAATGCAAATTTTGTTCAGAACACGATCGCTGTTTTGGCTCCTCACGAATGCTTTGTTGTCGCGAAATCTTACGACAAAAACACAGTATCAATGGTTGTATGTCAGGTGACAAGGCCCTCTAATTCTGAGCTCGGATTAGTTAAAGAAATTAAACGGAATTTTGGACGTCTGAAACACAAAAAAACCAATTGATAGAAATGTTATTCCAAAAGCAGTGGTCACAATTCGAAACTCTTCTAATTCATGGTAGCAGAATTGCCAAATAATCAAGGAAGTTAGCAAGGAAAGTCAGCGCAGATGACCGCAGTGCGACCACCCATAACATTCTTCGCAACATCCAAGAATACAGACATACATAATGAATCGGGAAACATATATTTGAAGACAATCGTGGCGTGCGAAAGGGCGCTGCATACTAATTACGGACCTCCTATTTACTTGCTCCCACATTCAATCACAAAATGTCGAGTGTTCTTGCTCGAATAAACAAATGTCTTGCGAACATCATCACAATGTCTCAAAACAAGACAGTCTGTGCACATCTGTCATTTCTGCAAAAGATATCTTGACAAATGTTTGTTTGCTGCTAGACACCGTAATCCGAGGTTCTATGATCAGCTACAGTGCGAAAAAACAACCCAATTTTTATTTGAATTCATACATTTTTTCGGGTTACTGTAGCTCACGTATATAAATCACATAGTCAGATAAGCTACCGTAGTAACCGCTGTTTATTTTTGGACGGACTTACAGAGATCGGAAGATCAAAAAACCACACGCGCAGATCGCAAGGAGCTTTGGCATTAAGCACATCTCAGGAGGCGGAGGTGCTTCGATATGGACAATGGAGAAGGATAATAGTCTTTGAAGAAGGCTTTTACCGGGGCCAGTGGGAGGGAAAATGCTTTGAAAACAGATTTTTCAAGAATAACAATCCTATAATGGAGCATTATCATAATTTTCTCTAGATAGGCCGCCGGTGAGTCATAGTAAAAAGCTCAAAGACGCCGTTTTGTATCTAATTTTTAGGAAAACAAGAGCAGCGGCCTCCAGTTTGTAGTTGTAAGCGACTGATCCAATTTTTTTGTTGAAGTAAAAAAAGGTTATGAAAGGAAATGCAAGTCGCTCACCGCAGATTTTTCTTAGAGTTTATGCCTTGAGCATGAGTTACCATACCCTTCCGATTCATTTATAGCATTCATTAATCATATTCGAGGAAGTTATGCACTACAACATGCTAAGAAAATTATGCAAAATCTGGGGATAAAAAGTGGTTTACAAGGAATTTTCGCAAGTGGGTCAATTTTGTAATTCTCGGGAATAGTTCATTTGATAGGTCTCGGTGCATGCTGTCCATTTTAGTTGTCTTCTCTCCGAAATAATTTTTTATCTTTAAATGTCGAAAAACTGACTTTTTAAGTTCGGGTAACTTAAGCACTATTTTCTTACACGAGTGCTTTTCGACTTTGGTTTTCTTAGTGTCGCTGGATAGAACTTAAAGTGTTCTATCGTACGCGTGCTGAATCTTTTCGATCCGATACGATTTGCTTTAAATTCTAAATTCGAAAAATTCGGAAAACACGATTTTTTGAAAAAGCGTCGCTGTTGGCGAGTATTCCAGCGAATCAGGACAAAAACCGCCACTAAGAAACCCAAAATCAGAGAGCGTATGTGTAAAAAATCGAGCTCAAGTTACCCAGACTTCAATTTTAATAACGTCAATTTTTCGACATCTAAAATTTTTACAAAATATTTCGGGGAGCTAAAATAAACGGCATGCAACGAGACCTATCAAAATGCTCCCGAAAATTACAAAATTGGCCCGCTGAAAACAAACCGAAGATTTGTGTTCAGTGTTTTTTTAAATTGTCCTTGTTAAAAGTAAGATCGTGTAAGATCAAGTAAAATCTTATGGCAGGACACGCTTCCCTAAGTAACGCGACAGAAAAAGCAGCAAAGTGGTATGTCCCAAGTAAAAACAAAGCTTGTAGAAGCAAGAAATTTTAGAAAATTAATTTTTTTCGCCCGCTAGACTACGACTTACCGTACTTAAGGCAAAAGTGTCTTTGAAGGAAATGTCTCTAAAGAATCAAGCATGGCACCTTTGGGTAGGCGTGCTCTCCGCAAACAAGGTCACACAAGCAAGGGCGACCGCCCTCCCCCCGCTCGCGACAAACAATCGTGGCGAAAATAGCGCACGTTCGGCAAGCATAAGCGACGCTTGACGAACAGGAACGCATCTTAGAGTCATCCGTAATCCTTTCATCCTTTCGATTGAGCCGAGCTGTGCGAGCTGTCAGCGAGATGAATATGTATTATCGCCGGAAGTCAGCAGAAGACCACAACAAATGAGTCGAGTGCTAAAACCAAAGGTCACCAGCCAGGTGAACCAGGTGGAATGCCTTTAGGGTTCTTAATGAATACGGTCTTCGTCAGTCGCCGAGTGTTGTTTCTTTCTTCTCAAAATCGATGACCAGCCCGACTGAGCCGTTTGTAGTTCTCGCGCGGAGAGTCAGCCGTAGTCAAAATATTTAATTTTTAATTCGCAACCAGGTGTGGATGACGTGGCTTCAAAGACGTGACATGTTGAGCCGGACTTAACGCTCAAGCGTTGTTTATCACCTTTGTCCGCGTCGTACTCAAGGACGAAACAAGGAAACAGAGCCATGTCCATTGGTTAATTCAACTAAACAAAAGCCGAGGATTGTTTGCGAATTTCGAATTTAATAAAATGTACGACGAACTACGGTGCACGAAAACAGAGACAGAATCACGCGTTTTCAAAAGCTTTGTTGGAACTAAACTTGCAAATAACTTAAGCAAGTACGAATTTTGGATGCGCCTAGCGCGACGTCATCGGAAAATCTGTTTTTGGAGGAGGACATCACGTCGATTCATCAGAGCTGGCGAACAAAATAGCTGACTACATCCGTTGAGCTTCAGTGGGGCTCGCAAACTGCATGATTACACTAGGGAAACCATTTGAAGCATCACTTACTTAATGAAGCTCTTTTATAAACAATTCAAAAATTTACAGTGTTCGTTTTGTTCGAAAATGTTCGTTTCTTGTTACACTCTGATATCTGTTAACTAGAAATATGTTCAAAAGGTTAGAAAAATATTTATTTTTGCGGAATTAATACAATTGAGGTGTTTTAACTGAATACGAGTCTTGTAGTGGACTAAATCAGTATATCGTAGTAATTTACTTGGAAGAACATAGTGTGATCGTATTGTTTCAAAATCCATACACATTAAAATATAACCGTTTAATTTTCAATTTAATTTTAATTAATTTAATTTTTGTTTTGCTTATTTTATGTAAGTTTTTTAAAGAAAAAAAACATAAAAGTATCGCTTGTAAGACAAAAACACTTTTTTATATTCTTCAATTTATTTATTTTAACTTCTCAAATCATAATTTGAAATCATAAATATCAGTGATCTTTAGTTCTTTAATAAATTCATACGTCTACGAATGGCGGCGGTCTTTAGGTGGAAATAACGGAAAACAAAGAACGGTAAAAATAATATCGCTCTGGTCAGATTAGTCACGCTGTTTATGGTTATGAGAATATGAACATCTGTCCGGGAGGCGTACCAGGACGCCAGTAAGTATGGACGAGGATAGCGCCACCTTTTTTGAGACTGTAAGACCTGAATTGAACTCAGTCGAAAGTGCAATGCTGGGAGAAAGTAAATACACAAATTTCAAGCACTCAAATTTGAACCGCCTCAAAAAATTTACGGCTCTGTACATGTGAAGAGTGTTGACTGGAGTGTCAAGTGCGACGGGTAGATTTGATGTGGTTCTCGGCATTTTTGCAGTATTACAGTTTAAATATTATTACTCTTTGCAGTATTTTAAAATTTAATAGAACGATTTGGATCGAAATGATTTGGATTTGGTTTCGTCTCCCTAAGATCCAGTGTTATGCTGAGAAAGGTGACAATACTCTTCGCCCTGTTTGCTGCTGGCGTCATGTCTGGCGAGGGACAAAACATCACCAGTTCTGCGAATAGCTATACTAGTCCGATGACTCAGCTGTTTGCATGAAAACAATACGACTGATTCTTTCGTTCTTTCCCAGTCTGCCAACAGAACTGTTTGTTAATTGAACTGTTGGGAAACAGCTACCGTGCTATTTTACAAACAATGTCATCGGCGACTATTCAAAGCTTTGGGTTACGGTAACAACCGATGACGCGCGAAATTTTATTTAGATCGACAGTTATAGGTTCAGTTTTGTCTGGCTTTTAACTTAAGCCTCAAGTAATTGAATTCCAAAAGAAATTAAGGTATTTGTGTACGCTTCTATGTTAAAGATCCCCGGAAATTATCCGCTAAAAACGCCATTTCATGCCACCGATATCGAGAGTTCATCTCATGGTTGGAACAACCACTGCGTTATTTCAATAACTGCACACAGACTCTAACTCACCTTTTCTTTTTCACCTTCAAAAATTTTATACACTTCTGAAAAATATCCACAAATAATAAATACTTTATTGCAAAAATAAATACCATCAGAAACTTCCTACACACGACGGAGAGCGCGATTTTACACCCGTGTTCCGGGCGACTGTTCGACTGTCCTTAGAATCCGAAGAAACTCCGGACTATATTGTCCTTCCGGGATTCGACTACACTTCTTCTCGCAAATTTCGCCGTGGCAGCAAAAGGTTTCGAGAAATTCCGTTGTGCAGTGGTGTGCGTGCTTTCCACAGCATGTCCTCTTGGCCTCTTTCAACAGCCGGTCGGGTTCTAAAATGGTTCTATTGAAACTTAACCATAACTAAATCGCTTATGACTATTGTTTTTGAGAGCTGAACCCAATTCATTAAATTCATAACTCAATTCATTAAGCTCAATTGTTCTGCGTCTTGTCAGACATTGTCATCGGCGACATTTGGGTTACGGTAACAAACGATGACGCACTCACCGATCCCAAAGTGCGAAAAGCAGCTGAAAATTGCATCTTTAGGCTTGCAAATCTTTTTCATCTCCTCAGAGAGATGCTCGCAGACTGCTGGCTTGTGCCTTCTATGGCGGCTATCGACTGCGTCTGGGAAGATCCACAACAGAACCATGGCAACAACCGTCACCTTCAACGGAAGATCAAAAATCATACTGTCTGAAAATAGAAACGCAATACACATTAACATCACCAACTCTCGAATTGCCAACCAACGCACACTAACACCACACGTTTACACGGAAGCTAGACGCGACCTTTCACCTGGCGCACCCAGTCGTGTCTGAAAAAAATGTTTATCAACCAGTCTTTTTACGATGGTCCGCACGCAACTGCTCTTTCGATTTTGTAGCTTTTTTTTGTCGTAACACAAGCGCCACGAACAAGACCATAAAGCACACACGTGATTTCACGGATATAACTCTTCTTTAGAGTACCTTCAAAGTGGGCGAACATAACGGAGATTTACATCTGATCGTCGATCAATAGATCATGAATACTATCAGAAGCGTAAAAATATTTGTTTTTAAACAAAAATGAAGGATTACTTTTTCGATGTTGCGATCAAGGTGGTTGTGGCACGAATCAGGTTTGGTGGAGAGAAGCATGGGCGGGGACTATTTGCGTCGCAAAGGCGTGTCGCGAAGGGAGGAGGTACGAGGGGACTAAAGTTCAGACATCTCCAGTTACCGGCTCTACTACATTTTTTTACAAATGAATACAGGGGTAGTACACAACATTGCCGAATACCGAAAGAGGAACAAAAATGTGTATTAACCATGTTAACTACCGACTCGCCCGACGAGCTGTGGAAAAAGCAAATACGCTTATAGTTTCCACAATGGAATGGGAAACTGGTATCGACCAGCAGCAGCTGTTTACCTCTCAAGGAGTCAGGGATAGCTGACCAAATTTAGACCGTTTTTAGGTAGTATATGGTAGAGTTCACTAAACAAGCGATAGACTGATACCTGACTGTCACGAAACTGTTGAACCAAAAATTTTCACTTTTACATTTGTCATTTACTTATGTTTTAATATGGATGACAAACGATATTGATGCTAAAAAATTTTAATCTGGCCATCCACAGTTCACATAATACTACACCATAAAATAAACATAAAATACCGTGTCCTTATAGCCAAGTGTATACCTATATCATGGAGCATACGATCAAAAAAATTCCTCAGACGATTCATCATCCACGTCCACGGTATTGCGCCATCCCATGGCTTGGAGTCGGGAGTAGCACTGATAGTCACACTTCCAACTGCGGCTGTCACAACAAAATTTGTGCCTAATGGACCGCAACGAGCAGTTTTTCCTACAGCATTCTTCGCGTACAGCACTTTGCAGGTCTTTAGTAGGAGCTAAAATACATTATAAGGAAGTTAGGAAGTTATAGTGTAACTTTGCTACTTACTCAAATAATTCTGTTCCTTGAAGCAAGCCATAGGGTATATAGAAATTTCAACAGTAGAGCAGACCTTTTTCAGAATCGCCTCCAAGTTTTGAGTACAAAGGGTTGTCGCAGTGATCTCCAGGTCCCTGTGTTCATATTTCACATGGCTGCCCGATGTAAATGGCAGAAATGCCAGCAAAAGTGGCAAAAAACGCATGTCTGAAACGGAGTTTGAGCTAACCAGAGAGATAAGGACCACTACGTGCGGTCGCGACACGGAAGAAATGGTTTTGCCTTCTACGTACCTCGACTACATTGTTCAAGGCCATCTTCACATGCAGAGGCTACAGCTTGTGGACGAAAATAAATGCGAGAGGCGTGTGTAGTTCTCATGGTTATTGTACACCCCGCGCAAAGACCTGTCCCATTCATTATGAATCTGCTCCTTTGCACAGGGTCTTTTGTTTTCTTTAGGCCCTTTGCCGTAAGCTACTAAATATAAACTGGAGCAAAATATCACTTAACAAAATATCAGGATAGGAAAGAATTTATTACTGAGACAAAAACAACTTTGAATAGGATCGTTAAATCTACATCCCAAGAGGGCGAATGAGTGTAACTCTAGGTGTAAGATTTCACACTAATTTTGAGGATTTATTTAAGGAGCCCGCTGCATTGAAAACCGTTATGCGTGGCATTTAAAAACATTGTCTTCACATTGCGGTTACCCGGGAGACATTTTGGTTACCCGGAAGTTTTTTCCACAAGACCTATGCTTAATATATAACATCGGACCCCTCGATTATAACTTTCAACAATATTTTCGTTTATGGCAATATCATTTTGTTATGTATTTACACATTTCCTGGAACTATTGCAGATGCACCACTTGCAAGTTCTCCCATGCAAAACCAACCAGCCATTACTGGATGCAATTCATCATCATCACTCAGTGAGCTAACAGTACTTCCAAAACAGCGACAGGAATGTCAGAACCAAACCAGCAAGTACGTCAGTTACAGTTTCTCTTTAATAATGTGTTGATCGAATTGTTGCTCTGATTCGTTCTGCTCCGTTGTTGCTTCTTCTTTCCGAAGAAACGTTAGCATACACCTTTCTCACATTACACAGAAAACTCCCATAGATTGTAGCAATCCTATCCAAGGCCAGACGACAATTTGTTTCTGCTTTTGTTTCTTCGGCGCAATTGTTTTGATACGGCGCCTCTGCTACAATCCAGCCTAAACTATGCGAGACTGACATAATTTTATTGAGGGGAAATATAATTTGTCTTCGGCTCGACATTCTGACCCTTGGACAGTTGACAAAGGCATGAAAGAAATTTTTTTTGAGGGACATTCAACTACTTAGCTGTCTGTTAAAGCGTGGTGACGCACGATGTAACTATATAGAACGCCCACTGAACCCACTTCACTTCACAACTTCCTTGTCGCACAACTAAAATTCTTCCAGTCGCCCCGGTTGCATTATAGGAACAGACAGGGCGAAGATATATGTTGTCCTCTGCTTAGCATGAATGAGACTTAGCAGAAAACGCAACATGCAGCGTGCGACAAACAACCGCCGCAAGCGAGTGATGCTGTCCTTGATTATCTTATTGCCGACCGCTGTTCGCAATCTCGGGTCCACGCCAAACGCTCTCTGATTTGGAGCGTCTAGCAGGCTGCGCCGCGGCACGACTCACAATGTTTACGGAAAGGTGACGTCACCGCGGAGCATACGTGCGAACAGAAATGTCAGAGGGGAATGTCTGGAAATCTGATTGTAGGCCTTCCGAGCTGCAAATCAAAGCTGGAGCCAGTGATGAAAATGCATTTGGGGATCGAACACACTAAAACCAGTGTTCCAGCTCAACTCCATCGAAAAAAAAGTTTCTATCGGAGATATATAGGTTGGCAAATTCCAACTTATCGCAAACAAGAAATTTAAAAGAACAAGTTCCACAAATATTTATTCAATTGCTGTGACATTAACTATTCGTAGATCCTTCGCCATCATTTGCAACCTTTCCACTAGAACACGCAGAAGGAAGTATTGCAAGGGCAATATGTCCTCGTGTATTGTGGAGCTGACGCGTTGCACGTAGACATCTTGATAAAAGTGAAAGCAGTTTTTTTCACGTTCGCTACTTTACAGAAACGACCGGATCATAACTCATGTTGAAGTGGTGATGCTACTATATTGAAGTTATAGTAGTAAGTTACTGTAAAAACTCACAATAACTCACGATAAGGTGGGTCTCACGATAACTCGCAATAACTACAATACAAAAGGGTCAAAGGCAAACCCATAAAAACTGGCTACAATTTCAAGAACGTCCTAATTCCGATAGATTTAATAAGAAATTTTTTTAGTTGGAAAAGCTGGTAAAATCTTGAGAGAAAAAAATTGAGATCAACTGTGTTCAAACGATCTTAGAGCCAGCAAGCATTTGTCCCTGTCCTTAACGGTATTTCTTGCTTTGGTGACTGCTGACGCCGTCATCACTGTTCATTACGAACTCCATCTGATGGGGAGCTGTCTATGCAAACAGAGATCGCTGACACGACAGCGATAAGAAGCCGATCGCACATCTTTCGCACTGTGATATATATGTGTAGACAATTTGTTAGTGAAACAAGTCAACCCTTTGAAACGTTCTTTATTTCCATCCCTCTCCGAATATCTCATTGCAGTTGTTGCTGTAGCAGCAGCAGTACTGGATTCTTCCATCATGGTCTGACATGCAGTGTTCCGGCCTACAGTGGTGTTCGTGCGTCTAAATAAACATAATTATGCGTTATAACTCGATGAAATCTGTCACCACTGGATTGTCCAGGCAACCGCGAATAACTTCGTCACTGTCTCGACTCCAAAACACGTAGCAAGCCGGAATGCCCCTGGTGTTTGTGAACTTGCATTGTTTCACCTCGTACTCTTCTAAGAATCCGCTGTGGCCGCAGTAGAGAGGGTCAACGTCTGTTTGCGTGGGCTGAACCTCTCGATAGGAGTCAATGTCGTTCCATAGCTCTTCCGACGAAGTTCGCCCGTTGGTGACGGTGGAACGCGCACTGACTCCGGCGACGACGAGCATTACACAGGACAAGGAGGAAAACTTCATGGTCGCAAGTTCACTACCTGAAAAGATATGATGATGAATGTAAAGGCGAACGAAACCCCGACATGAGGCGCCATCTGACACAGGCGCCGTTTTGTACCCTGCGACAAAAGGTGGAGGCACGCCTGTAAGGCGGAGACAGAGCGAGTCTCGACTCATGAGGCGGGGTTCCCCTTTTGTCTTCTCAGCATAGCTGATAACGGGCCTCCAAGAACCGAAACGACAACAGCAGTCGCTGTGCGGCGCCACAGAAAAAAAACATATCACTTGCAAGTAGTGGCACTGCTATGAAGGTGAAAAGAGAAGTCGATAAGACTTTTTCATGCCTAGCAGCTTTATCATTTTAAAAGCCAGACCTCAAGTACCGAGCACATACTATTGAGGGTGTTGAAAGCAGTCGATCGGCCAGATAGTCCGCCGCTTTAATTTTATAAAAATTCTTAGAAGTACAGTTTTAAATTTCAGCATAGAAGCTGTCATAAGCGAAAAATCTATATTTAAAGGCTTAACTTATTAAAAAAATTAATTTATCTTTTCATTTTTTAAAAAATTTGTGCCCAACGCTGCTCTCTTGGGGTGCCAAAGGTCAATGTCGCACTTTCCTATCGCTTCGCACAGTTTGTACTTTGCACATTTCTTGTCACACTGATTGATGACCACGTGTAGTCTACTCTGATCGTTCCTCATTTGCATTCAGAATTTTTTTCTAAACCGCGATGTCTAGTTTAAGCGGAAAATTCCATACAGCAACATCTTGCGCGTCTAAAAGAAGTGTCGAGTACCACATATAATCAAAGGACAGGCGCGCCACAAAGAATGGAGAAAAGCGTGGAGAAACTGTAAACCGGTGCCCAGCTATCGATGAAACCTTCGAGGCATTTCATTTCACTGACAACGAGTGCTTTTGACTAGTTTAACCATCTTTCTGCAAAATCCGCTCAGCGATCAGAAGACCGCGTCAGGGAAATTCTGATACCCGACTGATAAGGCTTTAACGGCGACCACAACGTCCCAGCAGCAGCACGTGATCGACAAAATGCACAACATATTTCCTTGTTTGCGAACAACGTGGCAACATGGCCACGAGAAGAAGATAACGAGGAGAAACCACCTTTTTTCAATGAAATTTATACACCAAAACCGAAGAAGACAAGATATTGAACTTTAGAAGTAGTCGACTGCCTCGAGACTTCTATCTCCGACAACCATGGCCTTGTTGCACCTGTGTCTTGTGCAGCAGCAGTGTTGCAGATATCCGCTGGTCTTCTCGTGGCAGAAGGAGTGCCGGCACTCATGGGCTTCCTTAAAAGCAATGCGCTATGATGAGCTGACAGTTTACTTACTCTAGATCTTCCACATCCTTTGAGGGTGTAGGAGCCGACGGAGAGAGCGAAGCAGTAACTTATGTCTCCCGGAACGTAGGGGCAGCGCATGAGCGTCGGTTTCCTGTAGTCCCCGTAGTATTCTCCATACTCGCAGACAAGACGGTAGTCGTCCATATTGGCGGCAACGACTACGAAGAGGAGACCAAGGGCGACAAGGCAGAAGCGCATCGCTTGAACTGAAATATAAATGAGGCATGTGGCGTTTTCCACGTTTCTATAACCAGGCAATAAATTTCGTGTGCATAAACAACGCTTAGTTTAGCATAGTGCAACTTGTGTTCTCTGACAGCGCCCGCGGCATCAGTTTAGGCGGAGTTCTAGTCCTTCTCCCACTAGGCGGGGTTTACTCGTCTTTTTCCGTTCCGCTCTCGCATCAGCTGCGATAATGGGCACTCCTGGAAGCGGAAAGTCTATAATTTTCAGTGACGGACACACGGGGACACCGGAATGCAAAAATAATTTACCGTAGACTTCGGAGTTTAGTCTAGATTTACCACGATGAGGTCAGAGTTTGTTTCTACCATATACAACTTCACATTAGGAATAATCTGCAATATTAAAATGTTTAGCGCAGGTGACGCAAGTGACATTTCGTGGACAGGTGACATTTGGAAACCTACATTTGATTAGCCCGAATAGATTAGGCTAATTCGGGTTGCTGATCCATTAAGTTCTGATGAATTAGGAGGCAGCAGGAATAGGGAAATAGATGGTTTTCTAAAGATAGAATTGTGAACAAAAAATTGTGACATATTAGTAGAGAAAAATATTGTTAAATGGGATACTGAGTTTTACTGTTTTCCCCTTGCTTTGTTTTAGTATTTGAGGTCAAGAAATTCACGCACAACTTACCTGAGAAATAAATTGTCATTCAAGTGGACATTTGACATGGCGTTTCTCAAGGAACCTGAACTCTTGAACGGAAAATTTGTTGTATTTTCCGAAGACACGTTCAAGCAGCGAGAGAACGTGATTTTTACAAAGATCGCCTGTACCATAGAGATGAAGTTACAGTGTGGAAGAAAAATGTTCAATGACGACATACATTTATTTGCGATATGGGGAGCTTGGCGAAAAAATACATGCGGATTAACGCTACGTATATACATGCATGTATCTTCCCACGTCCCTTCCACTACTCCCATTTCGGCACGGGAAGCTCTTTTCCTTGCTTGATCACACGGCTATAGCAATGTCGTTTGCACACTATATCCTTCGTTGGACAACACATGTTCCTGATTTGGCGGCGGAGGTGCCTTTTGAGATGAAAGCAAGCCAGTCGTCTTTTCGTCTGAACTATGTTGCTGGCGACTGAAAAAGACGTTTGCCTTTAGAACGATTAAAAAAGACTACGTTTGTCCGGTTTCTCGCACACGTTCTCCAGTTCCTCGTTGATCGCCGTCCAGTCGGTCGTCGGCACATTGGCTTCGGACAGTGTGGCCAGGACCAGAAGAAATAGAAGAGACAGTGTAGCCAGTTGGTTCATTGTGTTCTGGAGGCTTTGCCGGTGACGAAGATAATGAAAGAATTGACACGCAGTGCGAAATACGCGGAAATCTGTGCCCAAATGCGCCTGCGCTGATCGTGATCTCCTCCTCTCGCCTCCTTTTATAACCAGTTTGCAAACTCCTCTCCGTTAGTGTTCGTTGCCGAATTCGGAGAAGTGCAAAGGTCACGGAGAGAGTTGGATACGCCTCGAGAGAATGCGGCATGACGTAAACGATTGACCCATGCACAGAACGGAGAATCGATTCGCTTATTTTATTGCGAAATGTGAGTACTTCAGATTCTAGGTACGCTTAAAACACCTCAGCACAGTAGTGAGACAAATATTCTAACAAGCGAGTTTGGTACCAGAAATATTACCTGGAGCAGTTGTAGTTTCAGTTATCTAGAACCCTTTCGAACTATCTGAAAGTATTACGGTAGCCACATCTATTGGCCACCGATGAAGCAACTACCGGAGCGACAGCTCCGCAGCTGCCTTTTTTACACGTCTGGGGCGGATAGCTTCACTCCCCGGACATGGCACTACAAGAGATTAGCGAAGTAGAGGATTACTCATCCCTCTTACGTGTTCACTTAATCCTACTGTGACTAATCACTTCCACCCCAGAAGATCACTTCTGCTTACAAGCCGGAAACAAACTTTTTTTCAGACTTTTCTCAGGTCGGAGACTAAAGTAGTTTCTTGTTCTTGTAAGATGAAACTTTGAAGAAGAAAGAATGGCATTTATTTTTTTGCCATCTTAAGTATCCTTCTGTTCCGGAAGTTTATCGGAAGCAAAAAACCGGTCACCAGGAAATTGGTGAAAATGGAAGCACATATTATGCGCCTACATTATTTTCCAGATAATTGGGACGACTCTGTGCTGGGCAATCTTCCTGCAATTTCAAGCAAAGCTGAATATTTTGATGAAAAAGAATTCAAGTGCTCTACAAGATAGGAAGATATTTCAGTGAAAACCAGAGGCATTATCGAGGCCGCATAAGACGATGTTCAACAAGTATCCAAAATACTTGAAAAAGTGCTAAATTTTAATTGCTCCCCAAATTCCGACAAGACCAGCCTCTTAGATTTTTCTCTCCCAAATAATTTCACTTGCTCAATCATAAGTTAGCATAAAGATTCGCATAATCTATGATTATGTGGCGGATTTGTGCCCACCACATTCCTCATTCGACCTCGAAAAGCCATAAATCCCCTTAGTATTCTCACGCATATGCGTTCCGAAGCTTGTGCCCAGCAATTAAATTATGGACTGCACCTCTTCGCGAGCAAAGATTGCCACGAGAAACCACTACAGCAAGTTACTCTGATTGTCCACAGCGAAACCTGCTGACACGTGAACAAGCGCCATAGTTAACTGAGCCAGGCTAATGACTCACCCAGCGCCGATTATGATGAAAGCGTGGCTGAGCCCAGGGTCAGCTGGATCAAACGATAAGAGCACTTAGGCAATCTGTGCTCACGGCAATCCACCATGACCGACACCGCAAATAAACAGCAGAAGTCACGCCCAACGTCCTGTTGTTAATGCCTTTGTGTGGAACCAGGAACAACAGAGATGCGTTTTTAATGACACTCATTATCTCGGAAACTGTAGACAAGAGCACAGAAGGGGTGTGACACGGCGACGAAAGGAAAAATATAGGTGCTTAACCCGTATCGGTTTTAATCGGCTTTTCCATCGAACAAAGTGTTTCAAGGCAGGCCCATCACTGTTTCGTGACAATTGTGCTTCTACGAAATGAGGAAGGTTTCCAGCTAGCATAAGTTTGTGATGTCAAAAGGCTGTTTTCTGAACAGAATAGATTTCCAAGTGTCTTTGATATGCAATCCAAACAATTATAAGGCAGGAGAACAAAACATCCGTAGCACATGCATCCCACTCCATCCCGTCTTGTGCCTACGAAGCCACCAAATGAACAAACACTTGAGATACTTTTGTATCTGCCGCTAAAATTGTTTGCGCGTGACATGCAGGGAAGCCTTCTGAATTTCCCCGACTTCTTTCAAGCGTTTATTGCAACAACCAACAGAACAATAATAAATAACGACGAAAACAGCCCACTAGCTACCCAGGTATCCATTCAAGCTTCATTAGACAATTCGCACTCTTCAGTAGATAATGTTGTCCCTGAAGTCCGTGAGCATCCTTTCTGCTGCGCGAATCGTACAATTCTCATCACAATAGCGTGTCAGCGGGCAGCACATGCTCTTGGCAAATTGCCTCATATGAGATTTCCGCTTGAAGCACTTGGTGATCGCTCTGGTTACAATCTTCTCTAGAATGTATTGGAGTTTGATCATGAACGAGAAGCGTACCTAGAGGATCCTTTTTTGTCCGACTGATAGCGACCACGGCCTTCTTCTGACATGTGTCAATCAGCTCCAGCTCAAGTTTCGCCATCGAACGAGCTATGGTAGTTGGACGGTGCTCGCTCGCCCAAGATACGGAACATATCAGCGGAAGAAGTAAGAGCGGGAGAGAAGTCATCTGCTTAGATTGAGTTGGCAACTTTCGAGTGGCGAACGCTCACAAATAAAAAAGAGCTAACGCGGTGAATTTCCGAACGCGAAAGGAACAGATAAAAAATTGTGTTCTCGCCAGCACGCAGCGCCGTTTCCTCGCACCTCGCGTTCCTGTGCCACCTCTCAGCCGCCGGTGTGCAGACAAAAAAGCAGCGGTTCCTTGACGAAGTGCAAAGAACGTCGAGATACGCCCAGTATGCTACAATTTAATAGTACCGTAGGTAGCGCCTAGGTAGCGAAGTGAAAGTCAATGTCGCACAACGGCAATAGGCAACCTCCCTGCAGGTCGCACATAAGCATTTCGAGCGCTTTCAGCATAAATGTCACGCGGAATGTCGTAATTGGTGGTCGTCTCCTGGGATAATTAGCTGTTCATCTACGAGCGCTTGTTGAGCGGTCATGCAGCGACAAAGCAAAACCTGACCAGCGGATAGGACATTGACGTCGAACGGGTTAATTTTGATGTGTGGCCAAATTACATTAACTGTTTGAAGCGAAAACTAATTTATATGGGGAGGGCTAACACACCCTTTTGCAGGTGTGCAAAAAGCAAGTTTATTTCGAGTAAAAAAACTGATGTTTTTGGACACTCTACCCTCGCAGTCAGAACGATGAGTCAAACAATTAGGAAAAAAACTGCGCTATCCAACCCTCACAAGAATTAAATATCTTATCAATGGGGGCAAACATTTCGTTACAATATGTTTGGCAACATAAGGGAGGAACAATTTTTTACTCTTTGTGCTTCCTGCGTGCTTAAGATGTAAAACACGAAAAACCTTCAGAATCTTTATCAAAGAAGCCTAATTGCAATATTCTTCTCTCTCCGATGTGAACGCGTAGGTCATGCCGCGTATTCGGTCCAAGTTTCCGTAACAGTTCCTGTTGCAGTCCTCCTCATCTTCGCCACAGCAGATTTCTGCAAATAGATCTGCTGCTTTGCATTGCACCCCATCGCAACACATATCCCACGCAATAGAAGCCAGATCTGCGTTCGCACCTTAACGTCGCTTGCAAATTATTACACGGGCATTCCAACTTCGCTTACTGGTCCACGGTCCCGCGGCAAAGCAACCCCATTTGAAGCCAGGTCTGGTGCACAGTGCCTTCAATGCTGCAGCGTTGGTCTTGTGCTCCTTGCAAATGTTGGCAACTATCAACTCATCACAGCGCTCCTCGTTGCTAGCAACTTGGGTTGCTAAGAGCATGATGCCAATGACCACCGGGAGGTGCATTTCGCAATGTCTGCAATATAGTTGAACGTGGAAACCTCGGCACACACACACGTATTTCTTCTTCGCACGCAACTCGCCTCTGTCTAGTCGACGACTTTTTTTCGAAGGAAAGAGCGCAGCGCTAGGGGGTGCGAACACGACGAGAGTTGTGGTGCGCTAATTATAGACGGAAATTCAACGGTCAAAGGTTGACTCCGTACATGTGGCATGGAAGTCAACTGGAAAGCATTCATATCGCAACCAAAAAAGCCGTTTTAGCACATTTGTCGAAGGAACATTCTTGTGCCGCAAAAAGAGGAAGTCAAAGACCTGTGCAGTTGTGAGGCGTGCCTCGCACCGGTAGTTTAGCTATCGCTGATATTGACTAAAATGGGAAATATAACGGAAAAACAAGCAAAAACCAGTTAGAACATCTGTCCGAACAGATTAAAAATATATCATATCATTTTCCGATTAGTCTAAGCAATTTATTCCAAACAAAACAAAGAAAAGCAACATTACACTTCCCCACAGAAGCGGGTATAGACAGCCTTCGCTTCTTCTATGTATGCTCTGTCCAGTTCTTTAGGATCATTCTCGGCACACTGGAAATTGCATTGCTTTCGACGGCAACAGATTTCAGCCCTAAAATGTGCTCTTGTGCACAAACGGTGCTTACAGCACAATTCTTGTGCTGTCTTAGCGAGAAAATCATCGACACCTGCAAATGGAACTCACGTGCGAACTATTGTCAAAGGAATTGATAATTACGCATGTACCGAGGAGTCGTAGCACACATCCAGATTTCATACCGAGACCAGCAGGTACGGTTCAAAGCGGCACTAATGTTGCCATCGCAGTGCGCAGACAGAATCTGTGTGCGGCACCGGAAATCGCCACCTGAAAGTCGTTTGTCACATTTTGGACAGCTTTTTGGCCAACGTTTAGGGAAGAAATTTTTACAAAAATTTGCTTAAGTGGCGCAGCTCTAAACCAGGTACTATTCTGAACCAAAATACGAAGTAAAAAAATGATTGAGATCGGCTTTGCGTGTACGATAACGCTCCTTTGAATCTCAAAATGAGTCAAACGACAAGATTTTTGCTATTTTAAACAAGAGATAATCTACATACCTACTTATGCACACAATTGGCGAGAGCGGCCGTCTTGTTCATTCCAATTACTTTAAGGGGATTTTGTTTACAAACAGATTTTTCGCGACTTTTTAGATGCCTCAATTGATTTCTGTACTCATATCAGTAACCCGCAAACTACGTTGTAGTCATCGAAAAGAAATGAAAGAAAATTACCGCTCGCATAATCTCGACTTCCGCGTTCCAGGAAATCGTCAACCATGGGTTCGCTCTGCGTAGGCTCCTCGGACTTTGCAGGAGCGTGTTCGTGGGAACCGCTCCAGAACATTTCCAGGCCGATCACAAGCACAACAACTAGCGACAGGGCGCTGATTGTCAGCATCAGACAGGCGCAGATCCTTCGACCATCGCGTTTCACTCTTGAGAGAGCAGAATCGTGGTCATCGATATTGATATCGAGAGCACTATATCCCGTCATTAGTAGAAGCTCCTGAAAATGCAACTGATTACCGCCAAAACTTGAGAAAAAAAGAAACATGAATGCTCGATAGTTCCACTGGTTCTCCTTGGAAGCGCCCGCCCCCTCAAGACCACCTCCACTCGCGAGGAGTGCAGAATTCTCCGCCCTCCGTCGCGCCAATTCTCTGCAGGTGTGTAATTGGTGAGACGGAGGATGTCTTCAAAGGAAGCTCAAACACGTTAAAAAAGGAATATTTCTGGAAAGCAGAAAGACCCGAGCATAAAAAGACTGCGCAGACGAAAAGTAGTCCAACAGTACCGTAACCACTTCCAAATTTTGTTTACTGTGTCCTAACGGCGAAAGAGACGGCCTCACCCATGCCTCACCCTGATCATCTAACGACGCTGTCTCATTTAACTCGCAACTTGTACTTGTAGTGTCCTAATTGGCATACATCGTGGTCATACTTACAAGGCAGAAACAATGAACGCCTTGCCGGCGTTACAAGACTCCAAGATGCTGCCACCTGGGCACGCATCCATGCAATCGTGGTGGGACCAGTCGAACAGTTTTCACTCAAATTATGCGGATCTGCCTGATTCTTTTTTCTACACAGCCACCCGCGCTACAAGAAGACGTGAGCAGAATCACTGATACGATCGTGCTGAGACCAAAGAAGCACTAGACACTACATATTGTGTCCCCCAAAGATACACCTGATCCAAATTGTTAATTTATTCATTAACAGGTTCACATTTTCAAAGGTTTAATTGGGAAGGGTGCAGAAACACTTACAGATTACGGATTCGGTGAGGGTAGTGTAGGAGTATGGGAGTGTGCAGGGAAGGCCTTCCCGGAGGCGAAGACGAAGTCCTTCAATTCATGCTTGGCGGAAGTTCGTTGCCGCAGCAGAGTCGGGACAGGTACTTGTCGTCGCAGGTGCGCTTGCAGCACTGGTTGAACGTCGTTTCGAGCAATTCTAAGGAAAGATACCCATCTATATGTAGTACATGGGGGACTTACCGGTGTCCCAATTCTTAATGCAAACTGTGTCTGCGCCGGGGCGTCCGCAGATTCTTGCCAAGTCGACGAAGAAGTTGATCGTACAATGGCGGTTCTTCACGGCATCCGAGTTGGCCGGAGCAGCGTTGAGTCCGACAAGAAGAACGGAGCAGAAGAGGGCAACGAACAGGCGGTTCATATTCGACTGAAAAAACGAGATCAAGACTTGAGGACTTGAGGACACGAGTTGTTCTCGCAATGCCCGCGATATTTATATACGCTTCCACGCAGCTTTTCGAAATGGGCGGTCGCGCTAGTCCCACCTATGATTTACTAATGAGCTCCACCCATGGTATAGCGTGGGCTTGGCAAGCGGCAGTTGGCGGAGACGAAAAGTCAAAATTGAGATTGGCCACAAGAAACGTCACACCCATTCATCGCATAGTAGAGGAACATTGAGGATTTCTCCGCATCCAGTTAGCTGCATTAATTAAATGACTTCCTACGGGCAAGGACTGTAGGAAATGTAGGTATCGGCACGGGAACATTGATCATAGGTGTAACTAGCACGACTGTTTTCGGCTAAAGCTTTTACCTTTCTAAATGCGACCGAATGAACAAACATGAGCGTACTCTAACTCAAAATTTTGCAAGAACTCACCGCAAATTCAAGACGGAAAGTTTTAGGTGTAATGAAGAGAGAATTACCATGAAAAATAAAAAAGTAAGCGACAATTATAATACACGATTATAGTTTTCAACGGCTTCGACTGCATGCCCAGGATTCAGGAGTTGTAGAAATGCGGACTGTAGAAAAGAGCGATGCGACGTTAAGGAGTATTAAGGAAAAGTGCTAACGAACTGTGCTAGACAAATCAAAGTAATGTTAGCTAATGCTTTCATGATGTGCTTTGTGCATATGCCTGAACCTCAAAAAATAAAATAGAACGATATTCCAACAATTTTCGCCACATGAAACATGAGAGGCCCTTGTTAATTAACACTTTATTTCTTGGTATTTGGCTTAATATTATGATGGCCCTGTCTTGCATAGCGTTGATTAGCTGGAATAAGTATGAAAACATGTTGTGTGTCTGACCGCACAACCATTTACTCGATTGAAATAACTTTTTCCTTCCCTGACACTACGTACGAATCCCTAACACATTTTTGGCATGATCATATTCTGCTAAATGACGCCACGCTTTTGTGGCGGAGAAACGCACAATAGGTTTTTTAATAACGCGGTCCATCAAGAAAATTAACCGTTTATAAATGGAAAAATCCAATATCCACGCACTTCCGTTAACCAAACTCAAAGATCTTATGTTTTGGAGTAACAGAGATTTAAAATACAAAGACAGTAAACATTTTGTGGACACGACATTCACCTCCGGACAGATAAAACGATGATCACATCAGAAGCCTTTCACATCCAGTTTAATGCCATCCCTTTCACGAAAATTACTTCATGGGGAACCTAATTTTGAATACGGAACACTAACCATTCAGTTTGGTCATACGCTTTTCTTGGAACGACACCATACAACGTGTGGAGGCCAAGAAAACAAGTTGACAAGCGTGCCACAACAACCAGGAGCAGAAAAAGTTAATCTAGTTATAAAGCGCGACTAACAATTTACCATGGGGGACACTGATAAGTACTGCTTATCAAGATTTTAGTAAATTTTGCCTGGTTTATTCCGGCTGCTAAGGGGCAAGTTAAATTATTGCATTCGGGGTAAGTTGTCTGTTCAATTCACCATTCGGACGTAAAAAGCTGTCGAATGTGGTAAGGAACTTCTAACAGGATCATAGTTCTGGGCAGGAAATCGTGTTTTCAATAGGAACTAACGTTAATAAGACGAGCAAAGCTACGGTAACATTAGATAGTCGAATTGTTGCAGTCATTACTAGACGGACCACACACCCAAACTAAAATATAGTTCACTCAGTTATGGCCCACTCATATGCCAGTTCTGACTAGGGTGGAGCAGTTTCTTCTGTACTATACTCTATTCAGAATTTCTCAAAATACGTGTTCATTACAAGATTAAAACAAGTGCACTACGCTGCTCGGACAACAATTTTGTGAAAAGACATCCCCATAACATGCACTCTGATCCGTATTCACAATTTTGACTTTTGCGTCGAGCTAATTACCATATAAATCGCTTTCAATTGTAATCATGTATTGGCGAAAATTACCTGATCAATCTCATTAAGAAAACAAGCTCTGTAGGTCTTTGCCAGACGTGATCTTTCAACGACCATACAGATGAATAGAGCGGATGACCTTCAGAAATGCCAGCTGATTAAAGATGCTTTTGAAACCGCCACCTTTTTGAATGTCACATTCGATATGTCTGATTGATATTAATTTGCTTCATATTAATTTGTATAATTCGCGCAAAAAGAGCCGCTTCTGAAGCAAATACTGACACCTCATCTCTTTTAGTGTCGAAATTGAGCCTGCTCTTATTGCTCCTTACTTTCCATTTTCTGACGACAAGAGTTGTCATCCCTGCTCTGAAAATCTTTTGGTCAGATTGCTGTCAGATCTCAGTAGCTAAGCACGTCATTCTTAGAGACCAGATTTTCAAAGCTCAGACGACTTTCTCATATATCACTTCATGAAATTATAATCCGTAAAGCGCCTGAAGTGCTGTTAGTTTTAAGAAATATCTCTGGAATATTAAATTGACTCCGCGTTGACATGTGTATCTTCGAAACAAATCTACTGGAATCCCCTACAGCTACTGAGATCCCCAAACGCAAAAAAATAACAGTAAGAAAGAATAAAGTTTTTACAGCTTGCGACGGCAAGAGAGAAAATCAGAAAGTCGCTTCCCGTGCTATACGTTATCAGCTTGCGATGCGTTTAGGTTCTGAACAATGTGCAGAACTGTAATAAACAATTTTGCCTGGTCAATTTCAACATTTTTTTAAACTTTTTGAAATGCTCCACGTCATGCTGAGACAGCGATAATTAATGCAATTCCTGAATTTTTCATTTATGTCCTTAGAGTTCATTTATGGAACATGCATCTTGCCAGTCATTGTTGGACCAACCACATTTCTGAAGGACATTTTTAAGGAAGTCGAGAAAATTCTAGTGTTCAGAACAGTTGTTATTACTGTGCTCCTTCCATAGTCACTTCTGGATAATAAGCTCACCGATGTCACACACTGTATGCGTCGAGATCGCTTTTCTTTCACCTCGAGAGTATACCTCCTTTCAGTGTTTCATGTAACGCTCTTGTCAGGGAATTATTCGCAGTCTTCCATGGTAGCAACCCAATACCCCGTATGGAAGAGGATCTTTCAAAAGCGTTATCAGAAAAGAGTTGAACGTCGTTCAATGGAAAATGCCGTCACTCGTCTCAGCATTCGCCTTTCCGCTGCTGTCGCCCGTTTTGTCATTACCCAGCCGACGATGAGTTTCCAAGACGTCACAATGCTCTTATCAACCTCGACGAGCCGAATCACGGGGTTCCGTGCTTCCTTCGCTGTGTCAGCAGTAACCAGATAATGTTGCCGTATCCTCTACAACATGCCTTTTCGAAAACACACAGAAATATGTTGATGAAATCAGTAACCAGGACCGAGCATATAACATGAATAAGAGCTACGGTATTCTGTATAAAGATATTTGTCAATTTCCGTTGCAGTTATTTTGAACGTGACCCGTTGTTTACGGCAGTGTCTATCACGAGATAGTAATATGCTGGTGACAGGACCAGGAAAGACAACGCTTTCGACGGTGTCATTGAATTCAACGTCATTGACATAAAAGCATAAAGCACATTAAAGCAGAATCCAGCAACAACCACATGGAAATAACAGTATCACAAAAAAGGATCCTGGTTTTTGAAACACAAGAAAGCCTAGACAAATCAGAGTTCAGCACAGCTTAACGTTTTTATTTGCCCAGCTTTGATGTTAGAGGAGTTCTGTCAACAATTTTCCTACTATCAGGTGTGCAAAAATGTGCAGAAGAATTCTTAGATCGCAGATAATACGCACGCTATCCACTTTTCAAATTCGACTTCACTAACCGATGGTAATTAATTTAGTATATTTTTTCCTAACAATTCCTAATACTTAAATGTCAGTATTTTTGTGGTACTTCTGCATCCTGTCCCCTACAGAAGCATTATATTTCCTCTCCAAGTTGCATAAAGTTTAGTTAGTCTGGAACACATTTCTCGGAACGCTGACCGCCGTCATCAATCAACATAAACCCAATATGCAAAACCAGTTTTTTGCCGTCAGTGTAACACCTAAGTAGAAGTAGACGACGTGCGATCTTTAAATGGCTGTCATTTCCGATGAGAACGAAGAGCTCCGATTGTATGCGACCGCATTTTTCTCTCTACTTCTAATACGCAATGGCAACAAGAGTGGGGGTCAATAAGGGTCACCATTTGCCACCAAATAAACTAAATGGTCAGTTCAACGTCTTGAAATAAGTTTATGCGTCGACGGACATCATTTGCAGACGTATAACAACGATTTAGGGAGTCAGTTTCAGCTGCTAAATCATCTTTTTTTTCTTCAAATTATTTTCTTAATTGAAATTTGGCCCATTTGTATCAAACATTGTTACAAGTTTTTTTTGTCCAATACACCCTGTTCTTCACAATTGTTTTCCGAGCTCCGACGATTTTGGGTTTCCGAGTAGCCTGAAGAATTTTGCAGCAATCTCGGAGATTTATAGACGATAAGATCGCTGCATTAATTGCTCCACATTTACCGGTTAAGAATTTATGCTGAATTTCTGTCCAAAATATGCTAGTTTACGTGCTGTAGAATGTTTATTTTGATCCTAACGGTGTTGTAGTCTCGCCGACTGCTTGCATAAGGGTTTTTCGTTGAACGCTGTTGCCTGCTAATCGGGCGCCGACCTTGCCTGTCGCCGCACCGGAACGCTGTCGCAACACCCAAACCAGTTTTATGGCTTCTTTCCCATGTGTTTTCAGAGCAAAAAGGAGCTAAAACATTTCCACTATCACGCATTGATCTTAACTGTGCTCATTCTTAACCGATGCTTGAAGCACGACCATCTCCCAATCGACACACCGTACTCACTTGATCGCCATTCATTGGGCGTCGGCCGAGTCGACCTTTGCCCTTTGATAACATCTGTACAGTTGGCCCCTTTGTTTACCGTCGCCGACGGGCACAGACGATCTCATTGTGCTCCTTTACACGAGGCACGTTCTTATCAGTGGCGATGTTGCGATTAGCATATCTCGTCAAGAAACCAACGCAGAACTGTAAACAGAGAAAAAAAAAGTATGTTGCGTAGCGAACAAGGGAGAAGTTGACCAAAAAAGAGACGATCTTTCTCCAAAGGGCATCTAGTCGTAATGGCTATGATTCGGAATAAAAGTTAAGTTAAGTTAACTCATAAAGTAACCTCAGTTGCGTTGCATTTCGCATTGCATTTCGCTGTCTGCGACGTTGGTTTTTTCTTCTTCTGAGCCGGGGCCCCAACTCCGCATGCATATATGTAAACTGTTAACGGATCATCCACACCATTCGTGTGAATTCTAAGATCACACCTCCGTTAAGGCTTGTTTATAATCTCGGACCAGATCACATTGCTCGGACAAAAATGTGATCCGCTGCTCAGATCACATTCGTCCATTGTCCGCGCTATGTGATCCAACGACGAGACGCTATCTATCTGATCCGGACTTCGTTATCCCGCTGCTCTATGTTTATTTCCTATGATTGTGATTCTCCCTGCACAGACGTGATTCACGGACTTGTCCTCTACTTCCATCTCAAGGAGTCAGCAACTTGAGTCAGCGCGTCGGCAAATCACAACTGTTAGGAGGTTGCGAGTCAGTCGAAAATCTAGTAAGTTAAAAAAGCTTTAGTTTAACATAAGGTTTTAGTAAACACCGTGTTTATTTATTTATTTAAACGCTTAAATCAGTTCACAATGAACGTAAGCACATCTAATATGGTCCCATTCATCGGCATTCCATCTTCTCCAACTGTTCCTCAGGATACAGATTCTACGGTACTTCCGCTTTCAGGTGCAGTATGTCTCGAGGAAAGAATTGCGTTCTCGAACTCGTCATCAACAAAGACGACTTTGAGGCGAAGGACTTATTTACTTCGGGTGCGCTGAAGATTTCTAATAAGTTGGACTGCGCTCTGCAGTGCAAAAAGCTGCCAGATGATACATTGGAAATCTGGCTCAACTACGTTCACGACAAGTACTTGCTAAAGTGGAACCTCATAAAGCATATCGTGCTCATCGACAAGGATTCATCGTATTCACATTCGGAATTTAGTGAGGTAAGGTACTTTCTGTCGAGATAGTGATCTAACTGAAGTCATACAGGGGTTAACGACTCATTCATCCTTTGGTGATTATCCTCTGATGTCCGTTAACCAACCCCAGAAGTACATTGGACCCACGACCTCAATGCACGTGAAGCTGGAAATTTGTGTGTTCAGGTTAGTTCGATGTAGATCGCGTAATATCATGCAGTATTTTAGGAGCGTTTTTTACGATCTGAGCCAGTTTTCCCCGCACTATGCGGACTTTCCCATCAAGCTCGACTCAGGAGAGCAGATCTACGTCTCGAAGTCGGTAAGAACTTACCTAAGCAAAATAGAAAGTACGTCTTGTTATATGTAAACAGGTACTGTCGAATCATTCCGTTTTCTTCAACACGTATTTCAACTCAATGAAATATAGGGAATATGCCCGGGATGATTATACGTTGACGGAGGTCAGCTTCGGGCCTTTCATTGTCTTGCTTTATGTGTTATACGGAATTGAGTTACACTTCCGCCGTAAGTATGATAGCGCTTGCTCAATTGATTTGTCCTTTTAGTCCTTAGCGATGATCATTTGAAAGCAGCTATGGAGCTGGCCCATCGCTTTCAATGTGATCTCGCAATGAGCAGCTTCGAGAACTATCTTTTGAGCCTTCCTGATGACAAGATGAAGCAATGGTTCGACCTTGCCGAACGTTACCAGATGATGGAGTTACTCCGGAAGATAATTTCATCCATGACAAAGGAAGAACTTAAAGCCTCCATCCCGAATGACCACTGCCTTGGAAAGTTGAACCCTTACACTGTCCAAGAAGTTGTCCGTCGTTTGCTCGATTTTTGAATAGTTGTGATCTAAACAGACACCACGAAGTACATCCCGACGTGTCTACTATGTGCCTTTATAAACCTGTGATTGTTGTTCATTGTTGTTCTGTGCTTGATAAAAGTCTTCGGCTCTCTATGTTGCCACTTCGTTGCCAACAGCTGTATTTATAAACCTTTGCAACTCCCTGTGAGAAGAGGGGAACTATGTAACTCGATCGTATGAACTGATCAGCATCTCAGCACAAATTTCTTCGGATAGTATCAACTTTTTGTGCGTTTTTGTTCTAATTTTTGGAGAATTTGTACCTCACTGAATCGAAAGACGAGAGTGTGCGATTTTTCCTGACTTTTAATTGACTCAAACAGTAAGGATTTGTCATTGGGACCCGAATTCCACTGACTGACTTTCAATATACAGGCCCCCAATATAGGGGCTATATTGGACGATCAGAGGATTCATTTACCTTACAAGGAGACGTCTGGGTTCACTCATTTTACGGTAATATATTTTTTTATATTTTATTTTTATATATTTTTTTAATATTTCTTTAGTAGCCTAGGCATCAACTGCGACACGCATCTCACCAATATGCAAAACCAGTTTTTTTGCCGTCAGTGTAACACCTAATAAGTAGAAGTAGACGACGTGCGATCTTTAAATGGCTGTCATCTCCGATGAGAAAGAAGAGCTCCTGATTGTATCCGACCGCATTTTTCTCTCTGCTTTTGATACGCAATGGCAACAAGAGTGGGGGTCAATAAGGGTCACCGTTTGCCACCAAATAAACCAGATGACCAGTTCGACTTTTTGAAATAAGTTTATGCGTCGACGGACATCATTTGCAGACGTATAACAACGATTTAGGGAGTCAGTTTCAGCTGCTAAATCATCTCTTTTTTCTTCAAATTATTTTTCAAATTGTAGTGGCAATTTGGCTTATTTGCACCAAAATTCTGAGCCGATCAATTGTTACATGTTTCTAGTCCAATACACCCACCCTGTTGTGGCACAAATTTATTTTTTATTTATTCATAACTGTTTTCCGACCTCTTTAATTTGGACATATTCTCTGGCTCCAGTAAATTCACCGTCACATGGGCAAGAGTGATCAGACGTTCTTATTGGACTGACGGAGTAGCGCTGATCGGTTCAAGAAAATCATGCTCCGAGAACGGTGTTTCCTTGAACGCCGTGACCTTCATACCGTGTGCCGTCTCAAACCACCGACGAAGAGTGGCAACAGACAAACCAGTTTGGACATAAATTGTCAGAAACTGTTCGTTAAGTCCGTAATTGAAATTCGTACCTCGAGGAGAGAAGAACAAAAGTCTTATGGATCTTGCTGCAGGCGTGCTTCATAAGTACCATATGCGCTTTAAATAAACAATGCGTAAACCCTGAAGTCATGAAGGAACCTTTTGAATGTTGTGTGCCCTTTCCTTGAGCTCAATGGCCTTTCCGTTGCTCGCCATGGATACTCGTTGAAGAATTGTTCCAACCGGTTTACAGAGTACACCATCCGACGATTTTGGGTTTACGGGTAGCCGGAAGAATTTTCCAGCAATCTCGGAGATACATGATAAGATCCACATTTACCACTTAAGAATTTGTGCAATGTGTCCAAAATATGCTAATTTACGTGCTGTAAAATGTTTATTTTGACCTTGACGGCGTTGTAGTCTCGCCGACTGCTTGCATAAGGGTTTTTCGTTGAACGCTGTTGCCTGCTAATCGGGCGCCGACCTTGCCTGTCGCCGCACCGGAACGCTGTCGCAACACCCAAACCAGTTTTATGGCTTCTTTCCCATGTGTTTTCAGAGCAAAAAGGAGCTAAAACATTTCCACTATCACGCATTGATCTTAACTGTGCTCATTCTTAACCGATGCTTGAAGCACGACCATCTCCCAATCGACACACCGTACTCACTTGATCGCCATTCATTGGGCGTCGGCCGAGTCGACCTTTGCCCTTTGATAACATCTGTACAGTTGGCCCCTTTGTTTACCGTCGCCGACGGGCACAGACGATCTCATTGTGCTCCTTTACACGAGGCACGTTCTTATCAGTGGCGATGTTGCGATTAGCATATCTCGTCAAGAAACAAACGCAGAACTGTAAACAGAGAAAAAAAAGTATGTTGCGTAGCGAACAAGGGAGAAGTTGACCAAAAAAGAGACGGTCGTCCAGTTGGTCGCAGAACTGTAAGCAGTGAGCATTTATTGAGAGTAGTGTACCATTTTTGAGAAACTAAGATATAGCAACATCACTGAACTCATGGAAACACAGGATCACCGTCGACGAGAGTGGCGTTCGGCATGTTTTTCTTGAAAGAGTGAAATCGCCCAAAGCAGTTGTCCCAACACTTCGCTTGTCCACAGCATACGAGGGAACGAAGAAGGGCGAGGTCACAGTCTTTTCGACAGCACAAAATTCCTGCGGCGGTCAGATCATCGGGATCGATGTGGGGACCTAAAATTGACTGACGGTGGTTCCTTAATCGTTCTTATAATCAGCTCACCAATGAATGGAGACTTCGCGTAGCAGGGCAAATTGAATGGCGCTCCTTGTCGGACGCATATTTCGCGCAAGGTATCGTCCAATTCGGTTCCGCACAAACCAGGAAACGAAACAACCGGAAGGGGATCTGTGAGCCAGTCAGCGACTTTTGAGGCCGTCACAGTTGTGGGAGCATTCGTGAGTGTATCGCTCGTTTCTTCTGTGGACTTCCAAAGAAGGTATCCGCCAAGCAGAAGGGAAAACCCCACAATGAAGACCACGATCAACAGCGCAGACTTTCGCACACAGGACAATAGAGCATGGTACCGTCTATTCTCCATGTGCTGAAAAAGGCGTATAAATGTAGAATCCAACACCTGTGCTGAAAAAACTGTATGTTCTTCTGACTTTTCTTTTTCTCGCAACCTTCAAACTGGTCTCCTGCGTGGAGAGGTTATCGGCGCCGCTTTTGTCGTCTGGGATGCACGTGTCTCGCAAACGTCGCGTCTGTTTTCGCTTACGGCCGAACTGGAAACTTGGAGAAATCACAGCGTCAGTTGCGAGCGCACAAAGGCTTCTGCTAAGCGCTTCTGTTCTATTTCACAAAGGAGCAAATAGGCGTATCTTCCTACCGTAAGCCAAACATACCACAAACAACTGGAAAGAGAATGACGCGGTCCTTGTTTACCAGTCTGGCTAGACGCCTATTGGAAGCAAACACCCCTTACCGTAAGCGACAATAACACCGTCGCTGGGAGGAAAAGAAGTTATTACCCTTGGATATGGTGTAAACAAAACTGTAAAAAAACAAGAGAGTGTTGAAATCGCCGCGCTTCAGATTGTGCAAAAGGAATTTTTTTAATTTGCTAACCGCAAGCATTAGGCAAAACGATATCAGCGATGACATCCTGAAGTGATTCGTCTTCCCTCACAGATCACAGTATCGCTAGTGTGAATGACCCAAGCTCACTGAACTTTATATTTAAGTGCTTCTATAGCGTTAGAGGTTATGTCTGGAAATAAATACGATGCATCTTGAAGTTCGCAAAATCGAGTGAAAGTATGCGGAGAGGATCACTATGATTTCTGATCAACTACGACGTCATCCACGCTGTCGATCACTAATTCTCATTCCAGTTCAATCTCGTACAGTCCCGCCCTACTTCGTCTCTATAAAAAAGAAGACAGCTTTGAGCAGATCTCGCTGGCTAACTCTATAGTCCAGCGTTATCTGTATTGACATGTGTAACTGCTTTTATATAAAGGGTGTGAGGTGTACTAGAAGGGACATTCAATTTATTTATTGTTTATAGAAAAAAATTGAGTGTGTGATTTTTAGACGCCCCTTGTTAACCTCAGGTGGAAGACAAATTGTTGACCATGGCAGAGCCTCATCTTCGCATCACGTCACCTCTCCTGAAAAACAAGATGCCACTGCGTAAACAAAAATATTTTTTATTATAGAACGTAACTCTAAAAAGGCGTGTTTACGTATTAATAAACGTGACTTCTTCGTTTCTCTTTGGATCAAAAACAACCATATGTGCTTGGAATCGAAAACTAAAGACAGATGCGTAAACAACGGAGTTTCATCAATTTCGTAAGATACAGAGACTACTGATCAAAGTGGCTATCTGGGATACTGTGTTTGAGTGACTCTGCCGATTAGCCGAACACTTAGCGGAAGCAAAACCAAAGCTACTGTAGAGCTTTATTGTAATCAAAAACATTTACGCAGCATCGTTAATCAGGAAATCTGCTGCCATCTACGCAGATTCGTGTCGCTTTATTCAGCTCAGCTAAATCAACATCGAAAGGTTATTACGTAATAATACAATAACACAGCTATGAAAATGCACTTCAGGATTGTTACAATTGCAACCGTTTTCAATTAGTTCAAACAACATAGCAAATGGATAAATGTACAACAGACAGGAAGAAGAACCGGAATAATTGGTGAGCAAGCAACTTAGTATTTGAAGAGTCCCATGGCCGTAGGGATGGCGCCAGTCATCATCGTCTTGCGAGGAGCAGGAAGATTCTCGCACGTGGTGCGCTTTCCACTGAAATTTTTTCTAGATTCCATAACAGTAAACTCAAAGTACCTTGCATCTTCAGCAATGTTGTGATTGCCAGTCGACTTCGTAAAGAGTTCCACGACAGCTTTCTCGACGCGAATGAGCTGGTCCTTCAAAAATCTGATCCCGGCACCGAGACGCTTCAGCATCAATCGTCCATTATTCGGTCCACGAGCACTCATTTTCCTTCTGCACTGAAAGCATCAGAAGCAAAATGCATCACAGCAATTTGTGGTCGGGAGTGGTGGCACCCTTCGTACTGCATAGCACATCAGTGAATGTAGTTGCTGTGAAACAGCAAGAAGGGGAACCGTTCAACATCAGAATTGGCGCGAAACCATCCGCGGCGCGCGTGCCCCTGGTGTATATAACGGGAAACGTCAATAAAAAAGAATCGTATGGATCGGGCCGTTTGATCCAGCGCTTCAACACACGTTAACTGCATAATCATGGCACCCGAGGAACACTAGGACCTAGGTATTTGAAAATCAACGTATTAAAGTGCCGTCATCAAGAAGCTCAAAGAGTGCAACGCCAGAAATTAAGCAACCCATAGCGCTTCCATTCGTAATTCCTCACGTGGTTTGAACCAAAAGTTGGCACTGCCTGCGACCGTCCCGCACAGCCGACTGCACAAAAGGACGACAGCACACTCTGCAGCCTTTTCGCAGATGTGTCCATTGACGACAGCGATCAAGTGAGGAGAGAGGGTGCGCTGCTCCGTGCTGCACCTCCTCGGAATGACCACTCGAAAAGAACATGGTGTGTGTGGAAAAAGTTGCTGACAGAGGACAGAAAAAGGAAAAAAATGACAGAATAGCAGGTCGGGCAATGGAGTCTTATGACTTTCCTGAAGCAACCTGGATTTAAATATTTGAAAATTTGATTCACTTTTTGCACTAACTAACACATCAGCCTAATGCACATCATACGTGTAGTGAACAGTTCTAAAGAATATCATCCTTCGCGACAAATAAAAAACTAGTAGCTATCAGTACTTTTTGAGCACCCAGCCCTCCTCACAGTCTTTCTCGGCTAAACGAAGCGGCAAAAGATTGTCTTCAGCGAGCGAATATGATTTTAAACGAAACATCACGAAAACTGTTATAAGCAAAAAGATAAAAAAAATTCGTGTTCGTACACAGTAATGCCGTGCAAACCAACTCGAATCATACTACTACTCTAAAAGAGCCGTCCGTAAACGTAAACAACATTCCGAGCAAACCGCATATGATGGGAAAAGGTGGCTGACCAGCGGAGGATCGTAAAGAAATGCCGTGGGAAGCTTTTTCTGCGGGGGAGGTTTATGTGTTGGATGGTACCTTACCAGTTTTGGTGGCTTTCAGCAGCGTCCACTCCCGCACGTTAACAAAAGTGGATAGTAAATGGCGGCTTTCCAAAGCCGATTTGCAATGGACTTTGGCCCCTCGTTCGACACCGTCCTATGCAAATCAGATCGATGCAGGTGCGGCCTGCGACTGCAGCTCCGATGGTCGAATGCCGCGGCGCAATCGTGGACGATTCCTCCCTTTTGTAACAAAGCAGTGTTGATGTTTCTACACAAAGTCACAAAACACCATCCTAGAGAGAACATTCCAGTGCCTGTGCCTTACCTTATTGAAGAACATAGAACATTCCCAATTTTATTGAGTCATGAAAGAATGTAGGATAAGGGAACTAAACTGAATGCAGCGTAAGAGGGAAAGACAGTGAAATGCAAGTGCCAAGTACATAAAATAACAAAGAAAGTTTATGGGAGGTAGCGATCAATGTCCGAATCTTCACGACCGTCGGCAATGATCTTCAGGATGTCACCTTCATCGCAGTTCATCTGAATCCTTGACGACGCCATCGGGATGGTCCGCTGCCTTCCCATGTTTCTAAAAACACGTGCCGTTACAAAAGATCCGTAAGTTGCATACCTTTCGGCGCGAGAGTCCCCTTTCCAACAAAGGTAAATGACGGCTGCAACGGTGCCACAAAAAGCGATGATCCCAAGAACAGCCAGAAAGCTCTCAACAAGCCCGAATTTCATGTTAGCAATCTGTAAAAAGCGGATACCTATCCAAACATCAATCACAAGCGGCAAAATACGGGGAAGGAACTGCTACCAGCTGCGCGAACTGGCGTAAAAAAAGGGGGCGATTTCCCTCCTTCTTCGCATCGGCTGCGACGGTGAGCACAACGGTCCTCCTCGGTTTTTCTTGCGGGCCACGTGAGGAAAGCATCCTCCGCGCAGATTCAAGAGGACAGATATCTAGCGTAGACATTTCTGACACATGGTTATTCATAATTAGACATTTTAAATAGTCGCTAAACAACCGATATACTGTAGATCTCTAGAATTACTTTAATGAAAAAGCTGAATAGCCGATAGTCACAGGCAGGCAATATTTTGTAGCTCAAGCGTTTCATTACTTTCACATTTGTGAAAGTCCCCCTTTCAACAAGAAGATTCAAAAAAGAACCTCGGGACGCAACCAGTAATTGTAATACAAGGGTTACACGGTATCGCCAAAACTTCAAACCCTCAAGAAACTCGAGACTCTCCACAAATTCCGCAAAGTCACTTATTTGAACCACGAAACGAATCGAATATTCGTTAAAAAATTTTTGGGAAAAATTCGAAATATCTCAAAATTGCTCTATTTTGTAACGGACTTGTGAAAACTGGAATTCTGCACGCAGTTTAGCTCAAATTGCAAATCGAATACTTTATACCCTTCCCTTGGATAAATAAAGGCTAAATCTTTTCCGTCGCACCGATTGATATCATCCCTTTGTCACGCCTTAGTGCCGTGCCAGATGTGGAATATCACATGACAACAAAGAATAACGACACATGTCAAACGAATAACATTCAGAACCTTAATTAACAAATCAAAATAATTGGATAAAGCCGCTGATGAAGGGAGTTTTCGAGTGCACCGGGTTACGGTAGGTTTACCTAATCGAACTGAAACCGGATATAGACCGATTTCCTGAACTACATGAAAGTCGGAATACCGAATATTCGATATTGGATTGGTCGGAATACCGGGTATTGGTTTCGGCTTGTATTTATTGCGACTTATGTTGCTTGCAGCCTCATGTATTCGAGTAAGGGCAGCCATTCTCCGGATAAGGCCATCGAATTTTGCTTCAACAAATTGCAACAGCTTTCAAAGTGCTCCTGATCCAGAAGACCTTCCTTGTAACTGTTTGAACTGGTTTTCGCTTGTCTATGTTCCTAGCTGCCCAGACTGTCTAAGTCATTGACCAACATTACGACTTCTTCCTGTCTGGTATTTTCCGTCTGTTTCAAAAGGACCAATGAATAAAGTTGTTTTCATCAAGGGCCTCCCCTTTCCTCCGTCGATCGGCCGCCGATTGGCGTGTTGTGCTCATGCTACCGAAAGAAGCTGGCGGTGTTTACGTTAACTTGATCCTTCGACTTTGGAGGGCGGGCGAACAGTCTTTCCTCTTTTCTCCTCCACTTGTTAGATTGCTCTGTCATGATCTGTTCTGAGACAGATACAATAGTTTGAGCGGAGTAGTGGTTTCTCTATTTCCTAGTAGTTAGGGATCTAGTTAAACAATTGCCTAGTAACTTTTGCTGAGCCGCTAAGTTTTATGAAAATGTGTTAACAATTTCAAAAATTAACTAGGGCTTAAGGAAAGGCTCCAGTGAGGCGCATCCATTTATGACGCAAATTCTCACTAAAGTTCGGAGGCCAAAGTGATGCACTTTTCATGTTTTGTAATGAGCACCGGACAAGGAGGCAGCCGTCGTTCATTCCCTTCTCGCTGTTTTTACGTAGACTGTTCTGGCAGACAACGGACTGCAGTTTTACGTTTTCTGTTGCAGACAAGATGAAAATGCACGAGAAGGACATTCCGGAGTCTCCTCAATCACCGGCGATTATCCAGCGAGAGGATGAGGAGGCCCCCAACGCTTGGCAGCAGCAGCTCCTGATGCAACTTCACGTTCTTCAGCAGCAGCAGCGACAGGAATATAACCGTCAGAGGCAGCTGGCAATCAACATCCCGGTGACCAATGCCCCGCGTGATTATCCGACTAACTCGAATGGGAAGTAAGCCATTTTTGTGACAAACTTTTTACTCACTTCTATTTCATTTAGCCCAGTCGGCGGCCTTCTTGCCGTGGCTCCACACGGCATGCAATCTCGCGCCTCATCGCCTGCTCGTCTGCATGAGGATTTCCCACTTTCGGCTCAATCGTCCCCGACTCTCGCGCGCCGCCCTCCATTCGACCACACGCGCACCTCTCTCGATCACGATAGTCCGGAGGAGGAGTCTTCTGTTTGATGGAGGAGTTGCGGCCAAATATGTAATAACTCATCATATTATCCGTCAGATGTACGTCACTCCTTTTATTCCATGTACCTACCGTCTATTACACCTTTGTGCCTTCATTTACCGTATGCTGAAGAGACAAACCTGCATCAGTAGATTTTTCGTGTCTGTTCTCTAACACTGTTTCTTCAAAACTGTAATGTTGTAGTTTCGAGCAAAAAATACTGTTTTTAAGTGCGAATAAATTTTTCAGTTGCACAAAGTGTCTCTTTGTTTAAGCACAATAAGTAAGGGACCTTAAGAATCGGTTGCTGTAGAAGATATGTATGTTCTTCAGAGTCAAATCTATTAAGCAGTTGGACAGAAAGCGAAGAAAAAACCATAGATGGAATGGTCGTAAGTCAAAATATTTGAATTGAAACAATCGTGCCCTTTGCTTGCAAGCGAACATGTGATTAATATCAGAGACGAACATAGGAACTTTACCGGTTTTTGCGCGGCGAAAAAAGGCAAAGTCAAAATTCACACATTGCGTCTATGCATATAATATAAGCAACTTTATATTTCCATGAAGTTAGTCAGTTTTGATCCGTATTACTCATCTCGCCAGTATGTGAATGCTGGATTGCCCGTCCTACTCGTTGTTTGGTTTTTGTATTGTAAAACAACAACGAGTAGGACGGCAATCTCGTATTCTGTTCGCAGCTAATGCAACTTTATTACTATTAATCTTGGTTTCTTGAAACAGCCATTTAACACAACCTCACTGCATCCAACAACATTTCAAGTAAGATCCATTTCAGGCAATCGTCACATCGACGATTTCGTCGAAGTCTGTCACCGTTGAAGGCTCAGATCGTCGTGACATCAGCACGTCCGTCATTATTTCTCTTGTCTTTTCAGGGGTTAAAATTCCCGAACCATCAATAAAGTTAGTAAAATGGATATGTCACAAATGAACATGTTCCCCATCATCATACATATTAATCAGGATATTTATTCAGCAGTTTCAAAGTACAAACTCTTCAGTTAAGATGTCACAATGTTGATGAGCAATTGATTGGATGAAGTAGGAACGCATCAACAGTGATTTTGGAAGCAGTCAAGATAAAACGGCAAATGCGTATTAACAGCCGGCAGTTCATAATAGCACAGCTATTGAAATTAGGACAGTTTTTCAAGTGAAATGCTAGCAGGAGGAAGAGCGAGTATGATATTTGTGTCAAGATAGTGATTAGTTAGACACCATTTGATGATTAAAGGAGGCATACGACTCTGGTACAAAACAGCTAGAAGAACAGCCAACTCCCCATTATCTCACGAGATGTAATGAGTTTCTTAATGAAGCTGACTTGAAGTTCACGCCTTGCGCAAATCACCTCAATGTGGTATCTCATACTACGGGCGGCAACTAAAGCCGTAACTTCGCCCGAGGCAAAAGCGTCCTGAAAAGAATCGCACGTGAGCAGGGCTAAAAAATAGAGCACTGACCAACTCGTGTTCACAATAGAAATCGTAGGTCGTATTCGCCCGTTCTGTAGCCTTGGACTCACTTTCAAACTCGATTAAGTTCAAGATGTTTTGCCTAGAAGAGTTAAAAAAAAGCGTACAATTCTCGAGGAAACGTATATGATGGAAAGCTTACTCTGAAGCGCTCATCTGCCAGCGATGTGTGAAGTTCGGCGTGTTTTCAGTCACAATCCGCCGAAGTGCAGAGCAGTCTTCGGATTGAACACTGCGGTAATGCAAGGTAAGTGGTCCTTTGAACATGAGGCTTTTCCCAAACCTTCGCTCTACTTGTTTCTGGAAGTGGCGGCCTACTTTGATGCACTCCGTTATGTCGACAACGAGAGGCATCTGGCTTCGTTTGACCTCCGTTTTACGCTTCGGCTGGGCACGGCGTTTCTCAGGAGACTTGGCGTACGTTGCAAGTGGCCCCTCGGTCGAACCATCTCCCCTGAAATAGTTGTTGTTACGAATGTGGTATGCAGATTCCACAAACACTCGGACATTGCATTCGATTCGCAAAAATATGACACACATTATCACAACGCACTTTGATCAATTTGAATTCTGGATGGAAGGATACGGTTACGCTATTTCGCGTTTTACGTTTTGTCTGAGGTTAATTTCAGGGTTTTAATTCCAGTCGCATTGGAAACTTCGTAGAAAATAAAGTCAATAAATCTACCCTCTAGATGCACTTAGTACTCTATGGAAACCATTGCGTTGCACATAAGACACCGATGAGCCGATTACATCTATACGGACAGTGTAGGAACTTTTTAAACAAAAAAAATAAAATTAATTCATCGCATTATTTTTCTACAGTAACTGAAAATACTACTAGTGAAAATTTGTTAAAGGTCGGATGGCGTTGATTTAGTTTCGATGGATACAACTGGCGTTCTTTGAATCTCCCGTGCGGACCGTTCTGAAAACGAATAAACAAATTTGTGGAAATTACTCATTCTTTACTCCAGCGAGTCATGGAGTGAACTGAATAAAAATATCGGATCGCATTTCCCATTTTTTTTATATACGCTACTTTTATTAAAAAACTTACTCGTCTCGAAGAGGCCGCCCTCTGATGCGTTCCAGGATGGATGGAATCTGCGGGGTGTTGCTGCTGTGAGTGCTAGGAGCGTCCGCATCTAAATCATCCAAATTACATTCGTATAAACTGGGAAATATTACTGTTTGTGGATGGCTGATCCTGGGAAGCTCTTTGCAAGCCATTATCTAACACGGCCATGACGCCATTCCCAGCAGTTGGCTGCGCATTGTTCTGGTTTCTTGCAGCGATCCGCGCTGCTCTCCGCGCTTAAATGTTCAAATAATTCTGATTGTAGGATCACAACACACCTTTCTGGCGCAGGAATTCCCTAGCAGAGATTTTATAAGGTGGCTGCCCGGTGTTTGACATCTTTATCAGCTGGTTTTTAGAGTAGGCAACCTTTTCCTCTGGTGGTTCAACTGCAACGTCTAGCTCGTTAGTAGGTTCAGGAGTCTCGGAACGCTCATGGGATAAGTGCGATTCGCCGGTAGTGCTGCTAGTCTTCGCGCGCGGTGTTCCTATCGGCATTTGCGGGTTGGCGGGACGTTCTGGAGACACGGCACGCACATGGGATGCCGTTACATGTGAGCCGCCGGTAAGTGGCCAAGGCAAAAAACGCATGTCGGACACCGCCATGTGTGAATCGCCGGCAGGCGCGGGAGACATGCGACTTATATGAGAAGCCACCATATGCGGGTCGCCCGTAGGCGCTGAAGCTACGAAGCTTCCATGCAACGCCCCATAGTAGGAACCAGGCGCCTGGGACACGAAGCGCATGTCTGATCCCATCGTGTGCTGATCGCCGCTAGACTCTGATTCCATGAAACGTCGTCCATAGGATGCCTCAATGCAGGAACCAGGTGCCCGGGACACAAGGCGCATGTCGTATCCCATCATATGTGGGTGGCCCTGAGGCGCTGAACCCATGAAGATTTCATGGAATGCCTCCATGTAGGAACCAGGCGCCCGCGACATAGGGCGCATGTTGGATACCATCATATGTGGGTCGCCGGTAGATGCTAGACTCATAAGGCTCCTATTGAAGGGATCCATGTAAGGATCAGGCTCCCGGGACATAAAGCGCATGTCGGATCCCATCATGTGAGGATTGCCGGTATGCGCGAAAGCCATGAAGCTTCTAGGCTCAATGTAAGACTGCTGCGTGACGCTGTATGGCTGCACTGAGAGCTCCTGGGACGCCACGTGAACTGAAAAGTTATCGTTAGAAATTCAGTGGAAATATGTTGAAAATTTCAGGTGCCGATCAGAATTTTTGACAATCAATAGTACATCAGCTGTATATATAACTCTTTTAGGACAAGAAATAGGTCGATGCTCTATCTAGTTTGGACTTACTGAGAGACGTTCATCAAAACTTATGCAAAACCCTCTCCCTCGCAATCTTCTAAATACAGGAGAGCGCGTTGTTGTGAAAGATGGCATTTGAGTCGTCGCCTGAGATTGTTTACTGCTCGCCGCGCGAGCGTTTAGCGTTAGTCATTGTTATTGCGATGCAATTAAGAAGAAGCAAGGTTCCCGTGGCTCACACTTACAACGGAAATTGTAATCAAAATTGTGGAAAAAGATATCACGCTAATGCTAACAGGAGTGAGGATTTAGGATTAGTTAAAGTCGCCAGGACAACTTCTCTAATGACACCCCTCATTTCGACACTACTATTCAGTTTGTTCCTTGATTGGCGTGGATGAAGTAAAAAAAGTCGGTATTGATATATTTCCCAGATTTTTCCATACAGTCTTTTTCACTGTGCAAGGGCATAATCAGGTCCGTAATTTTGAGCTCTCGGCTTAAATAATGAGTGTAACTGAAGTATGGGATTAAGAGATGTAAAAGCTCATTTTAGTGCTGAAACACTATTCACACTGCTTTCTATTTACCACTTGACTACATCTGCGGAAAACTCATAGGGTACGCACTGTAAAAGAAATCAGAGCATACGGATTATTTTGATCATCCTCTGGACATCTACGCCTTTTTTAGAGAAGTTTTGAATAGCACAATTGGTCCCAGAACGCTTGAATCGGAAATGCAATGTACGCGCTCAATCTATTACAAAGAAGAGTCACTTTATGTGCGCGAGCAGCCCCATTTATTTCGAACGTAAATGAGAAAAGCTACCGATGTGGGGGAAGTCAGAAGGAGTAATCCAGCAATGGAACCTTAAATACTTATGGCATGCTACCCACTCTTAGTACCCTTTATTGAACCTAAACGAATCCACACAGGGCATATCTTTCTTGGTGTCTAGGCTCCAATAAGAACTAAACTCTTACGCCTTATTATGTGCGTGAATGTTTTGCAAAGTAAAGACATTCTAATTTACTCGCTAATAGCCTGACAACTTTGGAGACCTATTTCCACGTATTATGATGGTCTTTTTATTTTGCGAAGGGCATAATTAAAGAAAAACTTACCCCTATCATCCTGGATTCCTAGCCCTCTGAACTCGCGCAGACACTGCTGAATCCGACCATCTATCCTTGCATCGAGTTCTGCATAAGGAGTTCCAGCAAACGCGCTCATACTGAAACAAAGAAGGATCAGCAATGGTAGCAAGAAAGGAGAAAGCAGCAACCGTTGGTGCGCTTCCACAACTATGAATAAACTTAACGGCTGGCACGGTGCAACCTTCCCTTCCGCCGAGTAAGGCAGAGGGATGGTGTTATGACCGGCGATGCAATGAAATGATCGGAAAGAGTTTGGAGGAAGGGACGACGCGGGTAGGAGGCGCGCAATCGGATCGGTGACTGTGCCGCTGATACAGCACCGCCGCCGGCGCCTCCGCGATCTGAGCCGGTGGAAAAGCGAACGCAAGAGACGGGGCCGAATAAGGCCGATCGCGGAGGGTGTGGAGGAAAGCGCGAGAAGAGAGGACAACACACATGGGCTGTGATCTGACGGTTCCAACGATTCCACTCTTTTGCTAAGCTGCATGTTATTAGCAGTTCGAACGATTTTTTTTTCAGCTTGGGTGTTAGCCTTAGAAATTTGCTTATTCAGGACATTGGTTGTCCAGGGCCATTTAGAGCAAAGAAGAGTCCGGAAAGAGTTTGGAAAGGCTGAGGAGGAAGGAAAAGAAACAACGAAACACATGGACCGTGATCTGACGGTTCCGTCTGAACTGTGCTCGGAATTTTGTACCAATTGGAAAGGAAAGAGAGTTTTGCTTCTAAATTCGCGCTGACCTCCGGTGACTGTTCATTTAGTTTCCTTTCATAAACTGCGTCCGAACTAATGATGACAAAGCCGGATCTCTGATGACAAAGCGGAATCTATGATTCACATCGGGGGTTTACGCAGAAGACCTCCGAGTCCCGTGAGTGAGATATTCGGGACGCACTAAATGACTCACGTCCCTACTGACTTTTTAGGTGGATTTTGGATTTTCGACTGACCACAAATCATTTTTACGTTGGGAAACGGTGAAGTCGTAAAACCCGATTATACCTGAACACCTTTCCTCAAAACCGAAATTCTTATGACGCATAGACGTCTCATACAGTAAAGTTTCATCGCAGATCAGTCACGTCTGTTCTAAAAGTTTCCCAGTTTTTGCTCCTTTCCAATTTTTACATCTCCGAAACCTCTTTTTAACTTTACACAAACACAGAACAAAAAAATGCTTTCAAAGGAAGCGGACTTCACTAGTACATCAGCTTGTTGCACATGCAATGACCAAAATAAAAGTTGGTGATAAACTGGCAACAGTATTCGTGTATATATAAAGCGACCAGGGTTCAAAGAAGAATTAAAGCGAAGTACAGCTGTGTGTACTTTTTTCGGAACGAACTATTTCTGGCATACGCACATCCCTAATAACGAGGAACTTGAGAAACGACCTAACAATTGAGGAACCGTTCAGTCTCAGATCGTCTAATAACAGCTGTACTCAACTGGATTATCAATTTCTAATGTCTCAACGAGGTCGATTTGCTATACATAGCCATCGGCATGCATCCGGAAGGTAATATCTATACATATGAACACAATGCAGGAAGCACGAGGCTCAAAGCCGCCGTGAATTTCAATTTCATGACATGACGAAGGTGAACCTAATTAGCGGCACTGACGCAAGAGTTAAATGCTGCCAAGCCTTGCAGTAGGCGATCATACATTTCATCTCGCCACTGTTCACATAAGTAAAGTTTTTTACCTGCGATGGATAGCCTCAAAGTAATCCCATGATAAGTACCTGTATCTCTTCATTTTTTTTTGTTGATCGGTAACGAAAATATGCACAGGTCGCTGTCGAAATATTTTCCAATGATACTATATTGCAAAGAGGATCGCATCTGCGGTGAAAAACAGTGCGTTACAAAACGACATTCTCTTCTGGACAATAAGCATCGTGAGCATCGACTAAGACAGCCCAAAAGAGGATCGCATCTGCGTCTCGTTGTCCTATAGGCTCGGTGTTACGGGACTGCAGAAGGTGACATGTTTACTATCCACTGCAATTTCACCTTTCAGACATCACGAGGATGTACCGCTCTCTATTAATGACCTGAAGCTATGGTAATTATGCTTTGTTACCTAGGATACGCAAGATAGCCGGAAGCTTCAAGTCTTTCTCGGCCCACCTATCATCAGTTTAGCTGCTGACGCATCCACTATACAGATAATTTTCTTACTAAAATACGGCTAAAAATTATCAGATTGATACTTGATATATCACAACGTGCTAATTATGGACGATACAAAAAGGTAAAGGTATCCTTGTTCTTTAAGAAGCTTGTAAAAAAAGAGTTACCACAAACAGCCTACTTTTGATATAAGAATATTTTTATACTGTATTTTATACTATACTGTATGATAGTGTATTTCTCAAAACGCCTATTATCTTTCGGTTTCTTTTTTTTGTGTTTTTCTCCGCATATCTTTTGGATTTCGTCCCACGGCATGTCGCGCTCCACATTTCCTCCAATCGTCGATTTTTCTTTCGTCGTTTCTTCTTCACTTCTTTTTCATCGTCTCAGGAAGCTCCCTACGCCGACGATCCACGTGGCACAGCCAGGCACTGTCCATGACTGTCAATGCGAACGAATAGAGACGGTGGCACCATTAAGCCCTGTGCTTTCTCAATTTTTAAATATTTACTGAGGCCCTTGGAAATCGCAAGAGCAAGGAGTTTTCTCTAGTAAATTTAAAAAACGAGAAACAATGAAAATATAAATAAGCAAAATGAAAAATAATAAATAAACTTTCTTTGTTCTTAATCATTCTTTTAGAAAGCTAGATACAGGTAGAAATAGTTTCGAAAAAAGACGCCCATACATTTGCAATTATTTTGTTTTTATATTGGGCACAACCTATTAATAGTCATCGGTAATTTATCTTTAAATATACTAAAATAAATCAAATGTCTCATTCAATCGTTCAGCGAAGTCGGTAGAAATATTTCCTGCAGACACTTCTTTAGACGTTCTGCTCCTTGTATGCCTTCTTATCCATGTAGTGATAACATTTCGCAGAAATCACAAAACAACAGGAAGTTACAACAATGTCTACGAGCATAAAGGCAGAAATTAAAGCCGCATAAACCTGCACAAAGTTGAGTTCAATGGAGTTGGATGTAACGGAACATGACCGTAGACTGCAGAAAATTGTGTAGTACTCATCGGGTTCCAACAGCACAAACACACAAAAGGCGGTGATCGCAATGTCTCTTATAATGTTCAAAATCAGACAGACCAAGTATGGAATGAGAAAAGAAGAGTTAGACAAACACAATGCAATCAATAAAAGGAATATCGGAATAATATCAATTGCAAGCAAGAGAAGTAGATAGACAAGTCCTTCTGTGGAATTTATCCAATAGTAAAGTGATCTTTTTCAGATCGCACCTGCGCCTTATTGTGTTATTATAGATTTTGCGGGAGTCAACATTTAAGTGTACACATATCTCTTGCTTCCATCCTTTCAAGAAGTTTGTGCTGACACTCCCTGGTTTTGCATGAGGCAACAAGAAAACTCCATATTAGTTCGCTGTCATACAAATTTTGAAATAAGTAGATATAGGTTCATAACGTCGATACTTCATCCGTAGCTCATATTCCACACCCACCGCTCGCTCACCTGAGAGAATACGTGGGAGCTGAAGCTGTCCAATGACCGGAAGGGATCAAACTCCATTATGCAGTTCCATTTAATTTACTCTCCTACGTCGTTCTGAGAAAATGAACTGATGTATGTTCAACGACAAATCCATGGAAACGAGTTTATTTACTCACTCACACACCCTGAGGCGGACAGACATCACAGTCTCGACGACTGTGCGTACAAAAGAGCCACGAGAGTTGTTTGATACGTGATCGAGAGGAGAACAACACTGAAAAAATGACCGTGTGGGCCCACACGAGCAGGAGATCAGAAAAGAGTCAAAATGAGAGCAAATGCAGGAGGGCAGTCGGACTTGCAAGTCGACCCGGCTCCAAAGTCCAGCCTATAGGTTCTCCTCGATCGCTTTGCGAAGCTCGTCGACAACGTTACCCTCGACGACATGCTAAAATTGAAATAACCGCACTTGCATCTTTAATAGCCATGCATAAAAGCCTTTGTTTTGACTTTAAAAATTTAACGAACTAGTAGGCAAACAAGAGATATTTACCGTAGTTGAAAGTGAATCATCTGTTTTGGTTTTATGATGTTTGACTTACAATAGATAAGGATAACTGGTTTACCAAAAATAGATGCACTTATATCACTTATATGGCGATTGTCAATTATTGGATTTACATCAGACACAAGCCACTCCGGAAATGATATCCGAATTATACAGAGTATTTAAATTAGCTGTCAGCGATACTCGTTAATACCATGGAACGCTGAATTTTTCCCTTCAAAATTTAAGATATACATATTTTCCTCATAATCGCTCTAGCATTGATCATTGTCAAACTAATTTGCTTAACAAAAAAACCTTTCGTTAATCTCCTCTACAGGCTCTCAGTTAACGTTTCCTTGACCCTCCAATTAGAGAAGGCAGGTGCCGATGCAGAATGACCTAACAAGCAGTAATCCACGTGTTTATGGCCTATCGTGCACATAATTTATGTTTCAGTTCTGTTCAAATATATGCGGCTACTTGCCACATGGAGCCTAATGTGGATAACCAGGCGATCATAAAGCTTATCTTGTAATCTGAAACTCACAAACTGTGCCTTATTCTTGACAAAGACGAACGTCGGCATTACTTTGATCTCATAATCCTCGCAGATGTCGTCCTAAACAATTGACGCTGTACTTGAAGGTGCATGTGCCAAAGTGCCAAACCTGCTCGTCAACGTCCACCATCACAAATATCGCGTTCGTGAACTCATCCGACATTTTCTGCAAATCATGCAAAGTGGACTTTTTGTATTGTGCTATAAACGTACGCTGAATTTTGGCGCCATCAGCTTACATGGGCCGCACCATGTGGCAAAGAAGTCGATGACGACTAGACTCTCACCCGCTTCATCAAGGATCGCCTCGAACTCGGTCTACAGAAATAAAATTAAGAGGGTCGGAAAACGGTCTACGATGGTTACCTTGGTTTCGGGGCGCTTAACAACCATGCTCAACCACCGCAATCTGAAACAACTAATAAATCGAGTAATGTACATTGGCACAGCCGAACCCCTCCTTCCAACCCCTTGCGAATTCGCTCCTCCCACGGCGAAACGGGAAAGGTACGCGACGAGGAAACGCGAGAGGGCGCAGGAGGTATGAGCACCTTGCCGCCCGGGACGGCGTTGGCTGGACGGCTGTCAGCGCGGACACGCTCACTTGATAATTACATTGTTATGCACACGTACATGAGTCAACAACGCCGACACTGTTGTCGATTTGGTGGAATCGGTGTCGCGCAACCGAAACCGACAAAAGCAACAGAAGAGGCAGTGCCGAAAGGGCCATTTAATCATTGGATGATCTGCATGTCAAATGACTGGGAACACTTCATTTGTAGAGATGGAGCATAATATATGCAAATTTAGGTTTTCAGTTGGGAATTCTCAGAAGGTAATTGCTCCTAAAGGTTCATGGACCGAAATTTCCTAAATATGAATGAAAATTCTGTTGAGACCCCTTTTATCATGATTGTACTTCTTATAGCAGTTAACGACAGTCTATCATTTACATAATACTGCAGTGGTCGTCAAAATTATGCGCCACCCCCCCCCCTTCGTCATCAGTATGAAGGACTTTCAGGACAGTTTGAGCAAAATAAGTGACGCCACGTTAAACGTCTAATGTAGGTTTTAAAAGATCTAATGTGAGATCTAATGTAAAAGATCTAATGTATGTTTTTTCAATAAAAAAATAAAATTGTAAATTGAGGTAATCCAAAAATTTTGTAGGATACCTAATCGACCTCCAACAATTCCTGACAAATTCCCAATGCCGGAAGTTCACCGGATTCCAGAACACCTACATCTCAAGGTCGCTTTTCTGGTTATGCTGACAGTGACTGTTGCACTAATTTGTGCGCTTTCAGCGGCCAATCCCTCATATGACTTGTTGTTACGCTCATATTGAACAGGGCTCGAAGTCAGTAATGTATCATAATTATGACAAATGCGAATCGGCGCGCGTCTTTCAATTTGCATGAAACATCCAATTATGAATTTTCCGCTCAATCAGCTGGATCGAAGAATGTGAAAGCGTAAAGTAGACTAGAATTGTAAAAAGGTCTTCCGACACTTGTCTAAAAGGGAATCCTTATGTATGAAAAAAAACCTTTTTAGGGAAAAAATTTTCCTCCAAACATTAGATGGAAATAAAAGCAAGGCCGATATAGACTTTTATGTTATTTTGGCCACATTGATATTACTGACAAAAGAGTTGGATTTAATAAAAGGTAATGACAATGAATGGGAAATTTTTCACTCTTTTTACGCAACCTCTACTTTATTGTGCGCGCAAAAAAAACTCTCGCTATTCAATTGCACACGCTGAAACCACCGTATTCTATTTTCGTTTCAAACAGCTGCAAAAAAGAGGTTATTGGAATTTTGTAGAAAAATGGTCACAAATTTTTCCTTTCCTGCTACTCTAAATCGACTTTTCGTTATATTCCCCTATTCTGGAAGATAAATAATATGCTAATATGGAAGGGTGCCACAGTCAGCTAAACTCATTCTCATAAACGTCGATTCAGCCGAGCGGAAAATGGGCCAAAGAGTATGCATAGGTGCCGCGCAAAGCATGAAGCGCTCCAGTTGAAACATATAAATCATGCGCGCTCACGACGCGCACTAGGAAATCGTCACTCATTTTGGATTTCGGCACACCGTCTGTCTCTGTTTGGGAAATAGCATAGATCTTAATGAAGGCTGAATGCAATAAAGAAAAATGTGATTATGCATCAACGGGTCTGGATAAGGGTAAAAAGCAAAATGGATGTTCGAGAATGGCCGTTGTGAGCGCGCGGCGCGTTGAGCAAACATTTACTAACCGTAACACAGGGTAAAAGGACAATTGTACTTTGGTGTTTGATTAATGACGAACCGTAGAAAGCAACATTTTACCATTTCGGTAGACAGGAAAGGACTCATATATTATCTTCTCCGAATTTACTGTCACTTCTTCAGCGGTCTGTGATCGGAAAGGCGCAGAAACACTTTTAGATGATCCGGGGAGTTCATTACTATGCATAAAAGCTTGTCTACGTGTTAATCACGATAGTCGCGGGTGGCCAGTAGGTCACACCTTGCGCATATGCTAAGATAACAAACCAATACCGTGCTCTAAGCAAACCGCTCAGGCGAAGGGTCAAACTTTCTTCGTGGAAATTGCTGTCACTGTCATATTTCAAAAGACAAAAGACTTGAAGAACGTTTTTAAGCACAAATTAAGTTCGCCAACATAACATTTTCAGTTTTTCGTACAGCTAATTGTAAGCTTAATGAATGTCCTAAGTTAAATTTAACATTTTTATTTTCTTAGTCGACATATAAGTGCAGTTTTCTTTTTTAACTGTTTAAATCTGAATGGTCAAATTATGCCTTGAATTATGGCAGTTATGCTCATTTGCCTTGAGCGACTTATTACCATTTTCAAAAACTTCACTTTCCATACAGGAAAAAAATCTAAATATGACAAAGTACAAAAAAACAACACAAGCAATAGCTCACCAATAAAATGTAAAATAAAACCTATTTATAAAGAATTCTTTGCATTTAATTATTGGATGTTGCTTTGTAAGGTTCTGTTTCGATCAACGTGTTTGTCATTCTCACGGAAACCATTTTCACCGCTGAAACATATTTTTATTTTGAGCAGAAAACCCACAATTAGTTCAGTACAAATATATCACAACAGCTGAAAATGTTCAGAATGTCACACACGCGGTAAAAACAATAGCAGTTTGCCTGCTAATCCTTACTGACATTCGGTGAGAATTAAAAATATGTATGAGAGACAGAATTCTACAAGTCCGATTCACAATAAAAATAAGTGTCAAATATTGTAAACAATATAAGAGTGAGAACATGAAAAGCGCATTGTACTGCAAATAATCTCTTGTACGGCTTTCCAGGAAATATTATATAACGAATATGTCCAAGGTTGCATGGGCGAACAGTTAACAATGTTATAATTCAAATTAAGAATATCCCCATAGAATGAATTTTTGCGGTAACTTTTTTTTCTACTAATGTGGAAAAAGTATATTTGTTCCTTATGGCACGTACCAAATGTTCCTTTAGGTGAGATGATCGAGGGACAAATTCCAAAGTCAGGGCCAATAAAAATCCGAAAACAAACGCGAAGTGACCATAGAATAAATGCCGATCAGTCAAACGTCGACAAAAACAAAGATCGGTCACTTCGTCGTGGATCGCGATTATCACAGTACAACGGCCAGCCTTGAGGAAACTAGCGGCAGACAAACAAGATGTCTGCTTTGAAAAACAAAAACAGAAGTCCAGCTGGCCGACCTTAATCACTGAGACAGAGCGACTCCGGTGTCACTAAGGGAGCCTGCACCGATTTGGCAACATAGGAAGAAGCGCCGAAAATAACACGGGGCTATTTCTGAACGAGGTAACCATAGACTTTTTGAAAAGTTCCGAGTGTCAGTTAAATAAAGCATGATGGCGTTAGAAAGCTAAACTAAGGTATAAAAAAATATTATAAATCATGGGAAATTCTTCGCACATTTTTAGCAATTAATGGGAATTACTTCTAACGGCCATTGCTTTCGGAATTTCGCAACCTTAACTGACAACCTCAGACCATCGAACGCCCCATCAAATCATACAATTCTTTTCTTATCAATAGAGTGGCTGTATGAAAACAAAGCAGTGTGCTGCCTTTTACAATACGGTCGCGTCCCCAAGTTGGATATGAGAACTAATTTTAGTTAGTTTGATTATGTCAAATTTAGTGCTAAAGAAAAATAGAGCGGTACCTGGATCAACATTGAGTCCGTTGTACTCAACTGTACTCAACTTTCTTCTGAAGCCGTACTGACTCTGCATAATAACGTCAAAAGCGTATTTGCTTGAAGATATCAGCTGCGTTCCCAAATAGAAATGAGGTTCAGATTTCCGTGTATGATGATAGTCGTAATCCCATACTCGTAAGCTGAACACAATATAAATAAAGCATAAACGATCGGTCTGCTGAGAATTAAAATCTGCTCCCCAAATGGCCACAAACAGGAAGCCAGTATATCAAATTATCGGGTTTCGCCTTTCTGCCGTTTGTCTTTAAGTATGCCTTATCAACCGACCAGCGAAGTCAGGAACCGAAGCACAGCTTGTATGAAAGCCACATAAAACAATCGTCCAGCCCTTTTACGACGGACCGTTCGTATTTGCAGGTCAACAAGCTACGGTACTCCAAATACGGTAGTGATAAGTCCGAGTAATTCTAAACACGGTGAATGTTTTATTATTTCCTTTTTGTTTTTATGGTACGTTATTTCTTTGTATGTGTGCACCTGATTCCTTTGTAACAGTGTTGCGAACATGACCTAAGGCATGAATTGAGGCCCAAGTTACAAGCAAAATGGATCACCAGAATCAGTTATGCATCCCTATAAGACCAGCGAAACGCGGAAACATTAGCAATTTACCAGTGTAGTGTTTAAAGGGTATTGTACCCAAAATCCACAAGCATAACGACAGCCATGTTTATTAACCCTAATACACCTACCATGTACTATCCATTTGTAAAGAACGTAATTTCCAGTCGAAACAGGAAAACAACTAAAGCAACGCAACTAGACAAGAACCTTCTTTCGCTCGGTAATCGGCTTACCTAGCTCAAAGGTTCTCCGATGTTCACTGAATTCAAATATCTATGGCGAAATATGCCAAATGAGCCATTATGCTTCACAATTATATTCTCATAAAGGAGCGTCGCGATCACTCACTCAAATCAGAAATTACGATGTTCTACATATGTGAGCGGAGCATAGATAGAAAGTACATAAGCATCACGAAAATTGTCTAGGAGTAAACAGAGAAACAGAACAGGTTGCATCGTCGGTAGTGGCAGCGTCAACTGAACGAAGCATAAAGGAAGGCGAGAAAAAAAGGCAAGAAGACGACGGACGGACTGGCGGCTCGATTTGAGGGTGCTCTCCGAAGAGAACAAGGACGTGGCTGGTGATTGGCCAATGCCATCCCGAAACATGCAAGGGTAAACATCATCGCGCGCTTTTATGCGTTCAGTCATTCATAACTGAAACTGGTTCTATTTTTAAAATGTACCACAAACATATTCTGAAAGCTGTAAGCAGTGGCTTATCGCTTGCCAAATTCTGCACTATATGAAAAGTGTGTATTTGTAAACTTTAAAAGTGTTTAGGACGTTATTTTATGAGATTGCCTTGATTATGAAATTTATTTATCACTGTGAGAATCAATGAAAATATATTCAACGCTTTTAGGATAAAAATAGACATCTCAAAAATATGAAAAATGAAGCATATACTATGAACGATTTTCAAGCACTAACCTAAACATGGCCGCCAAAATATAACGAACCAGCAAACTGACTAATAGAGGCCGATAAGGGTCACTAATTCCTTAGCAATTGCTCAGCACAGCTCGCTGACGCGAAATTCCCCGCTTTTAACATGCAAGAGGCTACAATCTCCTACTTCACGATTATGCCCAAAAGTATCGAAATCTTCATTGATCCTCGAGAAACGAGGATTTGTACATAAGCGACGAAACTTATGCAGAACAAGACGAAGCGCGTTCGAATTTCCCGGTTTCTGTACGAGAGTCGCCGCGCTGCCAACTGGCAAGCGACGGGAAAGACTGACGGACCAGCGAACAGCGAGAAGAAGAATAGCGTTCGATGTCCCTGCAGCCGCCGGCATCATCGTCGACTGCACGGAGTGTGCACTGATTTGGAGAAGACGTCACAAGTGGCGGTCCTTTTTTAGACTCAGTCCCGAGAGTGCCAGCTGTTCATGCCAGGAATCGGCATCTTGTTGCGCAACTTGCGGTTGGTCCACTCGTTTCTCTGGCCATTATTTCTCAGGATGATTGGCACACTGGAAAGCTGGCAAAGCTGCATTGTTCCTGGTTATGGACCAACAAGGTGCACATCTTGAGGTGATGCTAGGGTCTGTGCAATACGGATCGGTGTAGAGTTTTTGAGTCGTCAATAGCCAGTTTAGTAGATGACTTTGTGTCATACAATGCACCCTTAAAATTGTTAGACAGGTCACCTATGGGCGAATCAGTCAAAACAGCTCCATCATGGACACCAGGATATTATGTCATGTAGCTTTTCGTTGTGGCTTTGTCGGGCATAGTATCCATCCGTACTACCTATTCATACGAATGCAGAATGAGAAATTCTCGGATTACGGTTGGATCTTATTTGCTGATCATGATTGCAGGAGTATTAAATATGATTTTCAGTCCAATTGTCACTGAAGTAGCGGCCAAATAGATCTCACAAATTGTTTCCTTTTGTGGTAACAACAATGTGCTTCGCAGAATAAAGGAACAAGGATAGTCGCTAACGATTTCGCAACGGCGTTAAACCTTAGTTAAGATCCTATCATAACAATCTGACGTTCGCAGCATTTTTTAATGCTGAGAAAATGTGGATAGTCCGTAGTGGATTTTACGTTATACTCTGTCCAACAAAGGCCAGAAACGCGACATTGTTTTGCTTACTCTATAGTTGCGCTCTCGCAAAACATATTTTTCGATTTCCCGGCTTAGGCTACACTAAGAAGGTTGTGCTCGTGCAGTTGGTCACTCTCATTGTCCTCCATTGCGTTTCGTCTTTCAGTGCTTCTATCAATTAGTGGGAAATTTTGTTCAGATATGGCCGAAAAAAAGAATTTCAATTCTGTATCCAACGCAATGCTCTGACGTCAGTTGACGTTTTGCATTGCCGATTATTGCTAACCGTTCTAGCTTCATTCAGTTTGAAAATTAGCAGCTGTCCCGCGCGTCCACGTTTCAAACTTTCCACATTCGTCTCGTCTCGTTCGTCGAGAATCAATTGGGTGTCGTCTGTGTGATGTCCAGAGTAATGCGACGAGACTGCGTTGCGCTCCATTCTGTTTGTCCTCGTCAATTTCGACCGATTTTTTGTTTTATTGATTTCACCCGCTGCTTCCCAAGTTTTCCATGATCTCGTTGTGGATTACCGGTGTCGATGTTGTTTGTATATGATCTATATCGATTTTGGATTGTTCCTGCTCCACGCACGATCTGAATGCGCATAAAAAATAATATCTTCACTCCGCTGGGTCCTCGCAATCTATGGCCTTGTGATGAATATTAGAATGCGAACAGCGGTTTTCGTTTCTTTTTCTGGTACGAACGCAGTTGTCGCATGTCAGTTTCCTGTACTGTTGTGCAACGTCGCGTGCATTTCGAATTTGCCGAATTCTTATGCTTTCAAAATACTTGCAGGTTTATAAAGGACTAACGGTTGCCTGCAGAGCAGTCAAGCGAACGAGGTGAAGTGCAATCAGAATAACGGGCCATGTCTGGACATGCGGGGATGGTCGCTAACGCTAAAAAAAGGGTCAGGTTCTGTTTATCTTTATGACTTAAAAATTTTTTTTAGTTGAAAAAGTATCAAGCGGAACATTCAACAGGAGAAAGAACGGCTCCATCGCCATCAGTCAGCGTGTCAAGTACATCGGAAGTTCAAAACGGACGAACGTCTGTCAGCAGTAAGTGCTTCACTGATAATGATAGGAAATGTTTGTTGTTAAAAGCTCACATCCTACTAAAATCGTTTGCCCACATTCTCCTCAATTGAAACAAGTTCATTTGTTTTTGTTTCAGTTTCTTTAGGAGATTTTTTGTTAATATTGGATGTCTTCCCTATTTTTCTTTAACCTTTAAACCTTCAGGTGTGAGTCACGACGATAATTCCATGTACTGGCAGCAAACTCCCGGACCCCGTTTGGTTGATTGTAATCAATATAATCCATCATGTGACGGTTCATCCGATAGTAGTGAACCTGTACATGCTGCTGAGAGACTCCGAGTCGCTCTCCATCGCTCAAAAACGGAATTCCGCTCTCTCACTGCGAAACACCAAGAGCTGGTCGGCCACTACAGCAATCTGCATTCGGCCTACGAGCAACTTGTCGCGAATCCTCCTGTTTCAAAAACCGCTGAAGCTCAGATAACAAAGCTGCAGGCAGCTCTCACGGCGGTTGTTGAAGAGAAGACATCACTACAAGGGGCTTTGCGCACCAAAGACCACACCATCACCGAACTTTCCGAGGAGGTTTTGGCATTAAAGTCCGCGTTAGACACAGCAGTAAGTCAGGTTGAAATGGTAAGTCGATTACTTTTTTAAGTAAAACAATATATCCGTTTTCAGTCCGATCATTCTACGTCAAACGATCCTGGTGTATCTGTTGTCCAAGAAGCGCAAATGCGCAGAATGGAGTCAGAGATACAAACTCTGACTGGTACCGTTGCTCGACAGCAAGAAGAGCTGTCGAGAAAACTCAAGGAAGCAGCCAGCATGGAACTCAAGGTCCAACGAATGCAGCAGGACCAGAATGACGCGCAAGCTCGTTTGAAGACGGCATATAGAGAGAACGAGGACAAATCCGCTGTAATCAAGGATCTCCAGAAGAAATGTGAACTCTTAGAAATACACGTCGGTCAGATGCGTGAGCTTGGCCTCGGTGCTGATGGTAACCTTGCCTTAATTAGTAAGTTGCTAGTTCATATTAATGAAAGATTGTCGAGCGTAGCTCGTCAAATAACGTCGGTTTTCGATGTCAGTATCACTAGAAGATGAAGACAATCTACAACTTCAAAGAATTGTTGTAGCCTTTTTAATTTTTTATTTCACAAAAGACGGGAATTGAACAGACCTATTTGTGGTTCGCTTTGCGTACTGTATCAAAAGAAAGACCTAATGCGTGATTTTCTACAATGAAATTTCAGATGAACATGCGCAATTGAAAGATCGAATTTCGCAAATTGCTCTGGAGAACGAGGAGCTAAAGAAGCAAGTCAATTCGGCAAGAATGCACTATGATTCCTACAAGACCGATCTGGACGTGAGAATGGCTGAGATGACCAAGGACTGCAATGATGCCCGCCAAAGGCTGGTACAGCAGATGGAGGCGCTTCATAATGCCGAAGACCAGATACGAGACTTAACAAGTGATCTTCTGTCAATGAAGGAGAAACAGTCGTCAACTAGGGATGGATCCAATGTAAATCTATCTTAGCAGTCTGAGTAAACATACGATTGAATTTTAGCATTCCCCAAACAATGACGGCGAGATCCGGTCACTTCGAGCATACGCAGAAGACTTGCATGAAAAATACAGTCAGGTTTGCGAGAAACAGCAGGAGACTATTGTTGAGCTGACGGAGGTTAAGAAGGCGTATGATACCTTGGTGAGTTTATCGAGCTAATTATGATATGTCCCTATTTCGGCCGGCATCCTGCTTCCCTATCGGTCTTACAAGCCTTCCGTCTGCCCTGATATGATGTCTGTTTTAGAAGCAAGCTTACGAAGCATGTGAACATGAACTCGAAGAGGAAAGGAGTTCGGTTCGTCGGCTGAAAGAAGCAAACGACAATGCTCATATGATTAGCACGGTTCGTTTCATATACGTATCAGTGTGAATTAATTAATCAAAACAACTAACTTTTAGGACGTTCGGAGTCTCATGGAGCAGCTTTCCAACGAAAAGGCCACTGTCTCACGTGCAGTGAGTCAAAATAGCGAACTGAAGGAACAGTTGATGGATTTGGAGAACAAGCTCATCAAAGTGATGAATGAAAGTGCTGATCGCGAACAACAACTCCAATCTGCACTATTTACAATTGAACAACTTCGTGAAAGCGGCGTACAACAATCTAATGTTCATGTTGCCGAGCCCAGCAGCGACCAGCGTCATGTGTGCTACGAAGAACATAATCAGAGTCAGGAACAAGAACACTCCGCAAACATTGACAATGTCAATGGACATTCATATAATATGGACGTCGAAGTAAGTTACTACATTAGACAGACTATACGCAGACATATGGCTGTATCACGCGCTGTATATGTATTGCGTAACATTTTCCATTTCAGAACCATCCAATTCGATCTATTATCCACGAGGATAGTAGCGAAGACGATAGCTCCTCTTGTGACAGTGAAGCAGGACGTGACCATGTGAGCAATAATGAGGACAATGAACTAGGTGGTCAGCCTCCAACATCACACACTGCCCTAATCCCAGAACATGAAATCATATGTCTGCGTGAGAAGTTGCAAACTGTTACTGATGAGCTGGAGGTCATGAGAACAGAACTACGCAGAATAACCGCTGAAAATAATGAATTTCATCGTATCATGGAGCAAAATGCAGAAGACGAGAATCAGGTATACAACAATTTCGAAATGATTTAATTCTTACTAGGGAAACTTCAGAATAATATTCATGTTGAGTTGGGTCATGCGATGAACCGAATCAGCGATCTTAATGCCGAGAACGAGCAGTTGCGCCTCGAGCTGAATAACACTACCAATGGAAATATTGTTGATTTCGATGCATCTTCCAAAACAGACTCATCTGATGGCGAGAAAAGAACTGCAGTGACAAATGATACGGCCCAGCAGACAGATGGGAAACCAGTGATCGGAAGTGCTCGGTGGACCCGAGAGGAACTGGAAGGACGTCTCGTTCGTGCACTACAACAGAATGCTGAAATAGTGGATAAGAACGAACGTCTTGAACATATGCTTATTGCGTTAGAGACCGAAAATGACACTATCGGGGAATACGTGACTCTGTATCAACATCAAAGAACCAAGATTCGCACTCGCCTAGAAGAACGTGATCAACAAATTGTTCAACTTACACAAGAGAAGATGCTAGTACAGGTAGGTGTCGTCTTTAAAAAGTAGCATCTTTGGATATGCGCATCACTGACGTCACGTGAGTCACGTCCGACTCCTTGGAGGTCTGTCGTCGCATTTAAAGCGCCGTCGAAGCCGACAAAGGTGACCACCTTTGAAGAACTGTTGGCGTGTACGGAGGGACGTAGTCATCTTCGGAGGTCTGTCAAGAGGTCTTCAGAGGTCTGTCTGCGCCTGTGAAGGTCTGTCGACGTCTGTCGAGATGCACCGGCTTCTTCAGAGAGGCGGTGTTGCGTTCGGAAGTCCAGCGTTCCCATGGGAAGGCTCTCGTGTTTTGCATAGATCATAATTTTTCACTTGTTTCATGTGGGCTATATGCTAAATCGTTACTATTTCAGAAAAAGCTAATCGAATTGCAAAGTGCTGTATTTTCCCTTTTCACAAAACGTGGCTTGCTACAACCATATCAGACGGGTCAAATTCTTCATGGATCGAAAGAGGCCGCGGAAGCTGCCAAGAACCGCCGCGTGACGAAACGGTCAGGAAAGATCAGAACGTTCAGCCAAAGCATCTCCGATGAATTCTCCGGGGAAGAGGAAGTCATCATTGATAGCGAGGAATTGTACTTGCCTCCTTTGCCTGACAAAGAAGATGTGGTCGACATAGAGGCTTTAGAAGGTCAGCAGGCAACGTCGAATGGGGTACAAGATCAATCAAATCCTAGCGGTATCGACGTGTGTCTATGGTATTTGTTTACAATTTACAATTTGCAGGTAACTCAGTAGCGGATGGAGACATAGGAGTAACAAAGATCCTTCAGCTGCTCACCGACCTCCAGGTGAGTAGATGTCGTATCCATACTACTAATTTCGTTTCATAATTTTAGACACCCGAAAAACCGTCTGAACCATTCGATGCTGATA
>JADLIF010003122.1:0-22637 GCA_016648015.1 Steinernema khuongi | reverse complement strand
TACCAATTCGTTTCAAAAGTCATTACGTGTTGGAGCGGATCCGGTACGGTGCGCAAGCTGTACGGATCCGTCGGAATCACAATACACACACGTATTCCATAAAGTTCAGCATTCACAAAAATATTTAGTGGCGAGCAATGTACTGCGGTTATTCGATTTATTATATATTTGAATTTTCTGAAATTCAGCAATTCTTATTCCGTTGTGCAGAGGTTACCACGTAGGCGTCTTGAATCAAGGCATCATAAATCTCAATTCAGACCTCGTAAATTCTATCGCATCACAACGCAAACAGTGTTAGTCAAGACACATCTGGTGTCCACCCATCACTGCCCTGTTTCATAATACTTGAGTAGTATCTTTATTTCCGGCACCGACCTCCCAACATTTTTAAAAGACTTTAGTGGGAGAACGCACAGCAATAGCTCAAAGTTGAGTGAGGAAAAGTTTTCATTCATTTTTGTATTTATTTCCACGGACGATTACAGGTTCTAATTGAGATGAGACGAAATAAAATAATGAAACAAGACATTCTTTTGGATGACGGCCCCACTTCTATACACGTCTAGTTTCGCTCTCCTGATTTAATTAATCTTTTTAAAGAGTGATCAAGAGCGCAACAAAACTGAACAAATCAACAGCAGATAACAAATCTCATTTTTCCTGTTCTTAGCGTTTTCATCATACGGACATGTTCCCTAAACGTGCGAGCGAGAGGAAAGGCCAAAGTGGCAGAAAGACCACTGTACTCACGCCTCGTTAAGCGGTGTACAGCTCAAATTATTTTCAAATACTTATAGTAAATAAATCGATTTTAATTTAACAACAAAACGTAACAACAACTATGCATCAACAACATTTTTAATTTTCAGTTTCCATTCTTTGATATTCCGTTCATCATTCGAACAATATGCTCCCTAAACGTGCGGGCGACTATGAGCGGGAAGACCAAGGTGGCATCGCAAAACACTTTAACAGCTTGCGAAGTGGTCTTCACCTTTCCCCAACTGACGGCTTCGTCAGGACGAGCCCCTGAGTCGCTGCCATCGAATTCCTGCAAAATAATGTGATTAGAACACAGAATCAGATGAAAATATTGGCACGCCTCTCTACCAACTGTCGCTGTCAGAAGTATGTAGAGTTAGAATGTGGAAATTTTTTGCGTAAATTTTTTTGCTCAATTATCATGTTTTGCACCACTGACCTGACCAGTATTGACGAACACGGTGTAGTCTGAACCGTTTCTCATCAAATTTGCGTTGTTGATATGATGCTTAACGACTCCGCCACCAAGAATGATGACACCGCTTTTGAGCGATTTCACAGCCATTGTGTTGATATGCCGCACATCCTAAACATTGTTCTGCTCAAAAAAACATGTAATGTAGAACGTTACTTCGACAATGTCGACAGAGAGGCCGGGACTGTTCTTGACAGAATGGAAGTACAACATATCACCTAGAGAACCGTCTGTCAAAGCAGGGCAGAAGATCGGAATGCGATTCTTGTGTGCCCAGTAGCAGATGGAAGACGGATTGTTGATTTTCTGACCAAGACGATCGATGAGCTTCGATGGAGTCCAGTAACGCGTTTCCTCCATGCATTCGTTGAGAATGGGAATCAGCCAGTCCTCAAATTTGCAGTAGTTGTCATTGGGAATGAGTATGTTTCCTGCACGGTTGAGCCCTTCCTTCCTAAGAGCCGCACCGCTCAGATTGAAATCCCCGAGATAGGAAGGAGCAAGACATTTGATCAAGTCTTCTTCGACACCACCGGCGCTAGTCACGATGCAGTCGACCATGTCATGCTCCGCCAGATAGCGAATAACCTAAACTACAAGCGGTAGGGACCAGTGGAGTTGTATTAAATTTGAGTTTCAACTGATCTAACATATATTTCCTTCCATCGCATTTGTTTGGAAAGTTAATGGTTCCACCTTCAAGATTTTGCATACTCACTTAGGTCACTTACATCTCTCAGTCCTGAGCTGACTAGATTCGACGTGTACCCCAAGAAGATGGTGCAAGCTCGCTTTTTGCGTCCTTCCGGATACGAAAAGTACTCGTCCGCCCCATCTTCAAACTGGGGCTGTTCCTTCCTGCACTCGATCATCTTGTTGATCTCCTACAACCTCATCTCTGAAGACGTAAAATCTACAAGGTTACTACCTCAATTGCACGTCCCAAACTGCTTGCTTGACATCCAGTGTTCATGTACGAATCCATGAGTTTTCCGAAATCGAATTCCTGGTTGAAGTCATATCCTTGAATCTTCGGTGTTCCTTCGGGAATCACGCCTGATTTCACCAATACCGCCGCTTGGGCAGTTGCCAAGTCTGAGTCGGTCATCCAAAAACAAAACATTATCCAGCGGCTGTTCTAGTTAGGTGAGATATGGAACGGTACCGATGAAACAGTAGAAGGTGACAATAAAAAGTGACGAGGCAGTTGTACAAATTGATTTATTTATGCTTAACAAGAGGTTAAACGACGAAATAAGGCTAATGCACGCAGAATTAAGTAAGCACTAAGACGACCCGAACTCGACAATAAATAGCTGCTAGTGGTAACGAACGACGAAATATTCATCAGTTAATGGCGTCCCCGCGCCTTGCTTCCTTTCTCCTTTTCCATCTTCTTTTTCTCCGCTATCTGCCGTTCCTTCCATTCCAACGTTCCGATCATGTCCGAGATGGTCTGTTCGACAGCGTACTCGCCAAGTCGGTCATAGAACGGCCGCGCACCTTTTGGTCGGTATTTGAGTTTAGGGCCAAAATTGCACGTAACTTGTGCATCCTGGTATATGGACACGGCTGGGAAGTACTGTCCGGTGTAGATGTCCGAAAAGGCAACGCCACATGATACACCGTTCAAGAAAAATTCGATCTTTAAAAGAGACACAAATTTAGAAAGATTGTGGTTACAACTCACCCGAGATCCTTTGCAGACTGTGAGCTGCTTTAAATGCCCTGCTAGGTCGTCCTTTTGTTCGTAAAACATATTCCCTTTACAGGAAACGAGAATCATGTCCTTTTTCGATTGTGGCAAGTATTGCGATGTAACACGCGACGGTTCGGGAATGTCAATAAGGCAACCTAAGCTCTTGTTAGAGGACTAACATGTATGGAAAACTCACCAATCACATCGCCTTGTTTGTAATCAGTCTTGAAGTACCGTGTTCCTATGCTGTCGTGGAACTTCGTTCCATGCTTACTTCGGAATCCATAGGACAATTTAGTGTAGCCGACACAAGCTTGTAAAGGTACTGAAATGGATTATGTAACACGTATCTGTGATTCAGCATGTTATGCGTCTTTGTATAGATCAACTGCTGGTCATGTAGAATCAGTGGAACTGAACATTGAAACTGTTACAGTTCAGATATACAAAACATTCCCATGTTAATGTGAATATTAATGAAGAAGAGTTGCTGTTACAAGATTTTTAAAAGAACTTCTAAATCAACATGATCAGCGCACCCTTGATCGTCCTTGATTGCTCATATTGACAAGCAAGGTGTTTCAAAAAGTTACATTTGCTTGGTTGCATAATGTAAAAAATGGAATCCAACTTACACAACTCCTGTGCAAATCCCACTCGAATATGGGACTCCGCTGCCTGTTTGTCAAAACTGACTTCGTAGTACCATTTGCCCTTAGACACCATATGCGTCGCCCTGGCAGCACAGTATCCCAAATTTTTGACTCCGGACAATGTCATCCTGTCTTCGGACAGTTTCAGCTAAACGACAATTTGGTTCTCCACCTGACCCGATGAAATACCTGATGCGCTCGGTCGTTCGGCGCCAATGTCATCACTGGATAATTATACAGCCTATAGCTGACGGATGGAATGGCCCCAGGTACGCAAAGCCCGGTCAGCTCCTCTTCGCTAAATGCGGGCAGTTATTAAAATGTCATGCGTGGGAAAGGAACCTGTATGGACAGTTGTTGTCCGGCTCGACAAAAAAGTATCTGTACCCATCGCGATTATATGGGAAGTCGACAAAATCGTCTTTTTCACGTATATACACTGATGCGTAATCGTTGGTTCTAAATGTGTCATATTGTGTTTTGACAGTCGTTACTGTTCATCTTACGTCTTTTGTTTCTTAGACCCACCACCGCCTCCTTCTGCGTTTTTCCTCTTCGCCGCCCCTCGCGTCTTGGGACCTTCATTTTCGTCTGCATCATCGTTCTGATTGTTTTGTGATGCGTTTGGACGACGATTTATCTGAAATTACAGAAGTGTGGGTGATGTGCGGTGTCCAAAATAGCAAATGTTTTTTTAAAGCATGGAAGCACAGCCCAAAGAGCCCAAGAGTTCCGGACGGCCTTGGAGCCGACTCTTGAGATATCTCAACTTTCTGAACCGATCTTCATTTTATCACTTTGTCACACCGTCCTATAAAATACTGTCATTGTTTACATTCCAAGAAGTAGCACCGAGTTGTTTTATCTGTTCGTAATTAGCTGGATTTCTGCCTTCAGAAATTCTTGGAAATAATAATATCCGTTGCTAGGCGTCTGACTATCCGTTGCCAGGCAGCTGACTAAAGAAAAATCGGGTTATCTTCTCCAATCTTAGAGATATTTTCTTGGCAAGTGTGGAGTTTTTTTTTGCTACGTAAAGTGTAGCCCCGTTTACCTGATATTTACTGCTAGGCTTACTTATATTTTTATGGCTTCTAGTGTACATAAATTAATGAAAAGCTCGCTGTTCTGGCCTACTTTGAGCAGCTAAATTCGAAACACATATTTTGTGAGGTTTCCATTCGAATAAAGATCGTGGTAAACGAAGCACCAATTTTGTTAGACTATCTGAGGTGTTTCTTTACTTTGGGCGTTTTTTTGATGGTTTATAGTAGGCGCGATTTGTAGAGCTAGTGATTCATATAGTGAACCGAATACTGCTGAATTTATGCAGAAACGAGGAAAAAACTTACATATCGTACGGCGTCAAGGAAGGGTCCAATTTTCCTGAGGTCGTTTTCCTTCAACTTAAAATACAGCTCTTTCGAGCTGCGTTGGACAAAGAGATCAGGGTGTTTTTCCAGTGCGTTCTGAATGGTCTGATGCCAACTGTCTTTCTTTCGCTTTGGCATTGATGTTAGATTATCCCATTCCTTCTCAAAGAAAGGGATAATGTCGTGTTCCAGTGAAAAGAACTTCTGATTGAACTCGGCATCATTACTTTGCAACTTCCTCCAATTATGTGTCAGGTTGGAAAGCACCATAACTAGCATTTGTGAGAAGTCTGAAACACAGTTTGTAAAAACGGCACTAGGTGACAAAGGAACCTACTGGCTTGTTTCACTGTCCACACTTCTTTCTTTGTAGAACTGCACGGCTTACAATAGAACTGGTAACAGACCATAAAAGGCAGACCGTAGCTGAAAAACTTCCATCGATGTGATACGTGCGCTCGACATAACGCGAAAAGCTTAGCGCCAAGAGACATGACGTCGAAATTCCAAGATCCCTAATAGATTTGCCACATTCCAGTAAGTAGGATTTCATTAAACATCAGTAGTAAAGTCCCAAAGCCCATTCCACGAGTTCAACAGCCAACATAAATTCAAAATAAAGCTCCCCATTCGATAATACGGCCACCTATCTCCGAACGCAATAAGTGATTTTATGGTAGCTTACGCTCGCTTGATTGGACTGTATCTTTCCTAGCTTATGCAAAAACCCTGCAAATGTGGGTTCGGATCTTTTAAGCTTATGACAACCAGTAGGACAAATGCTGCAGTTTGACGGGTGTCATGTTGGTAATGTATCTCCCTGGTTGGCACCGAAGATGCAATGACAAAATGCAAAGTTTCCAACACTATCATAAGTTTTGCTTATTTAGCTGCCAGAAAAACTGATCACGAGGACAACAGGTTCTAGAAATAACATTTCCTAGGCACAATCAACCCAATTATTTCGCTGGCCGTTTTCTCCTACCAGTTTTTGGGGGAGCCTGATTACATATTACTTTACAATAACGACTGTGGCCCGCACTGATAGATTTTTGTGATTCTGGCGGTGCTGTTTTGGAATGTTCTCTGAGAAATGAATTATTGAGACTGGATTTAGAAGACTAGAAGCCTAATATGGAATTTCAGTCAGCAGTTGAACCTATACATTGCAGGAATTGGCTTTCGGGGTTTTACTGATTGATGGTTGAGATTTCATTACTTACTGGGATCTTTTTGGTGTCGCGAAAATTCGGCGTTATGTCTTTCAGCGTCGTGTCTCTTGACATTTTGTTTTTCGGTGTAATACGTTGAGCGTTATATCCTGTGGCCGTATTCATGAAACTGTGAAGTGCTGTGAGGTTCCTCACACTAACTTCACAGTCACTATATCTTCCTTCCAGCTTCTGAATGGAATAAGATGGGAGGCTCCCCCAGTTACTGTGCTCCCCTGCTTCTCGATGAGTTAGGTGCGAGAACTGGGAAGCGAATGAGTATCAACTGTGAAGTTAGTGTGAGGAACCTCACAGCACTTCACAGTTTCGTGAATTCGGCCACTGGTGTCGGAACGTTCAACGGGCAAACACTTACAAAGCTTTCAGGTCTTTTAAACATGACTGATGGTACCACTTTCGACATCCTGCACAATGCAATTCGATCTCCCCTACTCGGCGCTCGCCTTCGCTACAACAAATGAATGTTATTCCTGTTGGATGAAAGGAGAACAGAGTACCAATAACATATTGTCGTTGGTTCAACAATGTTGACTTCCTCCTTTTTCTTACTCCTCATAATTACTGTGGTAATCTGGTATCTGAAACGTTCCACGGAGCTAATAGCGATTGGTTATGTAAGAAATGTCGGCACAAACCACGAGACACGGCGGGCACGAGAATCGAGAACGGGTTTAACAACTATACCAACAACAACAACAAAACCAACAACATAAATCAACAAGCAGAAATAAAGTGAATTTCGAGTCTCACTGCTTCCATATTTTTAGCACTTTATCGCGCCCACCGCTCACGACTTTCGAACCGTCAGGACTCCAATCAACCGCAAACACTTCGTCACCGTGGCCGGGAAGATCGAACATCAGCTTCTTCGTTTTTATGTCCCACAGTTTCAATGTGGAATCCGCGGAACCAGATACTAATAGGCGGCTGTCCGCTGACCAGGAGATTTGATAAACCGCATTTACGTGACCACGGAGAGACGTGATGTACTTTCCGGTCCTGCCGTCCCACAATTTTATGGATTTGTCAAATGATGCAGAAGCGATGTATCGAGTATCTGGTGAGAACATAACCTAAACAGATGTAAAAGCATTGCTTTTAATTCATTATGATGTTCACCTGATTAACAAGCTGTTGATGACCTGTCATACGAGCAATTGGTTGCTTGCTTTCAGAGGGAGTCCACAAGAACATGGTGAAGTCGTCAGATCCAGACACCAACCGTTCGGGAGTATTCTTCCTCGCTTTGTCATAACGAATTTGAGCGATCTGCTGTCCCTGCAAAAAAAATAATTAATACCCCGGATGTGTTCAACGTCCGTATTACTTCTTGTTCGGTTTTCGGAATGGCGCATTCCTTCTCTGGTTCGAAACAGCTAGTTCGAAGAACGTAATCAACATTCAATGCTAATGTGTTAATCCAGTGAGCGTGGCCGGTAAGACTGCGGCACATCACACCATCTTCGACGCGCCATACCTTGATTGTTCGATCCTAAAATTACCAGTGATGAGAACGGCAAAACAGTCATAAATAAGCTGACCTGTGATCCAGAGTAGAGAAGTCCCTCACCGCCCCATCGAAGGCATGTTACTCCTGCGGTGTGCCCACCGAGAACACGTTCCACCTTCATTTGAACTGTATCCCAAATTCGGATACACGTATCTTTCCCAGCGCTTGCAAGATATCTACAATTGGTCAGTGTTAGGCTACTTCAGTTGTCGATGGTGCGTTTTCACAGAACTGCACCTGTCCCAAGGGCTCATCTGTTACAAAAATGTATTACTCGACACAAAATTTTCCTACCACAAGTGGGAAAACTGTGTTTAACGGCTGTCATAAGTTACGACAAGATTGTATTTGCTAATATTAATAAAATTTCTGCCATGAAAAGCGCACTAAATTCATTACCTGGAGGATGGATCCTTGTGCAAAGGGTTCCATGCAAGAGCAGTTATCCACTGTTTGTGCGCCTTCAGCGCCTTACCCATTTGCTTTCCATCTAGAGGATTCCAAATACAAATCTATAATTAGGGTATTATTAATGTCATATTACATTAATTATATCGTACCGCTCCATCTTTACACGCCGATGCTAGCTTCTTATTATTCGGAGACCACGATATGCACAAGACCCAGTTTGTATGCCCTTTCGATGTAAAATACGGCAATTCTAGATTTGTGTCCCAAAATCGAACAGTCATATCACCAGATCCACTGGCCAACCCTCTAAACACGTTAATTATTGACAGAAAACTGTCATACGAACACCCTACCTGCCGTTAGGGCTAAATTGCGTACTTATAACAGGTTCTCCGTGGCCTGGTAAGCTTGACGAACAACGAGTAACTGGACGGACACGGAAAACAGCTTGCGGAAGATAGATCAATTCGAGCGCCTGAATGAATAAGCATAGTCAGTTCTACTAGGTTCCAATTCTTAAGCTATCTAAACTGACCTTCTCAATATCAATCTTCTCAGAAGGAATCGTATTGAAAATGGACTCCGCTATATCGACCCCATCGGAAGTTCTGAACGATATTGGCACGGGATCATCGTCGGATCCGAGAAGTTGGTTACAAAGCAACTGCAGCTGCGCAACGGTAGTAGTCGTGTCGAGGTAGATGGGAGCCTCACTGAGGCTATTGCCCTCCTCGGAGACGAACTTGATGTAGATCATCTGACCGTGTTGACCTTCTTCTTCGTCCATAGTCGTGGATGGTCGGATCAGCTGAATGGTTAAATCTTTACGTCAGTGCGTAAATCTGTCTTTGCTAACTACAATTAAATTGGGCAAAGAAGTACGAAAAACGGGCGAAAAGGAGAATCAGTTTAAATCGAAAATAAGAAAAGCAAATTCAAATTTTACATGCAGCAGATCAGTTATCAGGAAAAACGTGTCGGGACCTAGTTTTTTAGCTCTTTTAAGGCCGGGCCATAGTTTTACGCCGACGGCGTAACGTAAATCTGTTTTTCGCTTTTTTCGGCGGCAGGTTCGACTCGCGTCAACCTTCGCCGTACCCATATTGTAGTACGCGAGACGCGCTTTCTTATGATACCAAGGACCAGCGCAACTGTGCGCTATCCACTTCGCATTTGCCATTTTTACTTTACGCCGCTTTACGCCTGGCGTAAAATGCGAGAAAACCTGGCGTAAAGAAATACGCCATGCCTGTCGCACAGTTGCGCTGGTCCATGGTACCATAAGAAAGTGCGCCTCGCGTACTACAATATGCGTACGGCGGAGATTGGCGCAAGTCGAACCTGTCGCCTAAAAAAGCGAAAAACGGATTTACGCTACGCCTTCGGCGTAAAACTATGGCCCGGCCTTTAGCTTCGATTTAGACTGGGAAGTAAGATTTCTCTAAACGGAACTCTTTTTTTCCAGACTTTCGGAAATCGAAACGGAATTCCGACAAATTGTTACCTGATCTCTGAACATGTTCCCGGACCGAAAGTTCCCGATCGGAAAGCGACCAGGAACGCTTCCCGCCGGAGCACCGAAAGAAGCGACTGGTTCGGAGCACAGTCAAATCCACCACCTCCAGCATAATCTTCGAAGCCCCTCCAGGTGGCCGTGGCGATATTCTCGTTCGCCACGGAGACGCTCGACGAACTCGCCTTCTGTGAGGGAGAGAAACTCGCGATTCTGGACTACAACACGAATGATTGGTGGACGGTAGCCGGCAAGGTCGGACTTATTCCGAACAACCACGTCCGATCGGTAAGCCCAACCCAGAAATTCAATCAACCACCTTTGTTCCACAGGTAATGATGGGTGCGTCGCTGAAAGCCAACCTCGGAGGGCCGTATAAACCTTGGTATTACGGTGTCCTGACAGGAATACAGTCGACGAAGTGCTACAGGGCGGCGCGTTTGTAGATTTCTTAATTCGCGATAGCAACACTCAGGTAAGTCGCCTCCATTTCGTTCTATAAAATGAAGAATTTCAGTACGGAAACTATTCGCTGTCGGTGAACACGCGCTCTGGAAGCAAACACTTCCTGATCCACTTCGAGGGCGGAATGTTCCGGATCGGCGAGATGAGCTTCATGTCGATCGACGATCTCATCGAACACTATTCGTACACTAGTCGTTCCTTGTGCTATGAAAAATAAACGATGAGTCATCCGGGTAAGCCGACAAGGCTGTCTACAAGTCTGTGTCGCAATTCAACTGCAGGACGGAGACTGTTTGTCTCATAGCGTTTAAATGTGTGCAAACTGTCTACATAGAATATTGTCTTGCAAGCTGTGGGTAGCAGGATTCATTTCGATTGTTTGCGACTTGCTGAAAGGTGGAATAATGACCGCTGAAGACGGAGATGCAATACTGCGATGCATCGAAAACATTCGACCGAAAGCAAAGCAGGTTCTGGTGGACCGTATGCAGAAGGCGTTGAAGGAAGGCGAAGACGCAACGAGGCAGAGACTCTTTGGCAATATGGACACACGAACGCTCTTTCTGCTCGCTGGCACGAAGCTGCCCGAAGGACTAGCCGATGGAGTAGCGAGGCAAGTGACGAGGCAAGTTTTGGCACGGATCACCGTTTGTGAGCTGACGATATGCATTTTCAGCGAATGAGTCTTATGTAAAGCCTAGAGTGTACAACGTGGTACGCTATAGGATCGGCGCATTCGAAGCGCGACAACCGGTTGAGTATCAGAACATGTGGAAAAATCGAGTGAAGGCGAACTTTCGTTAACGCAGCCTGCAATTTGGCTTCTACCAGGAGATCATCGAGTTGAGTGCGGTACGTTCATGTATTCGGACATTGTTGAATCACCTGTTGCAGAACCAAAACTATCTGGTCGATGATTTGAACCGTCTTCAGTACGCGGATCCCCAGTTGAATCGCATGCAATACGTTGCGACGACATCTGTGAAGAAAGCGCGCATCTTCACCGTCCAAATCCCCTTCGAGAGCATCGTCAGAGTATACGCTTCGAGCAGAGGAACATTTACCTGAAAGTGGATCAATCTCTCTCGCTATTCTCGTATCCATTCGGCGAGAGCGACGTACTGGAGCAGGACCATTTGTGTGGATCACTTGACCCGACGAGTGGGGAAATTTTCCGAAACAACGTACACGTTCTAGAAATGCGTCGCGATATGTCTGCCGCTTGGAAGAAGCATCTCTTGGCAGCTGATCCAGTATTCTTCCAAAGCTTATTCAAGAAGATGCTCCCGGACAGCAACAGCACCAGAATCACCCCACTGCTTCGATGTACTTATCAGATAATCAGATCGATCAGCAAGCCAACATGGCGGAAGTTCCCATGAACGAAACCCCGTCTGCCAATGATGTCCGTATACAACCACAACGCAATCTGGAACAAGCTAAGCTTGCCTACCAGCAAGCCCTCGACAGCTTATCGTAAGAAGATTGCCCTATTTTCCTAATTCATTAAAACGATATATTCTAGGAATCTTGGAACAGCTTCTCCATCGCCTGAAGAGATTCAAGCTTATCAACATGAGCACACGCTTCTTCTCCAGCGGGAAGACGCATTAATGGCAATTCCTAAAAATGAATCTTTTTCAACGTCTTATGCTTATGAAGCTCCTGCTCCGGTCATCAATCAAGCGATGTTGCCCGAACCGGTCAGCTCAAGCTACGAATTCGAACATATGCAGTGCTCCGAGTCAGTTGATGAACGTCTTCAGAAGTCGGACACAAACAGTATGTACTACGGAATCCCCAACAATATGGTTCCGGCGTACGGTCTTCGACCTCCATTATTCGATCGCTGCGACGTGGACAACATGGGAATGGCTACTTCTCCTACCGTCTCTGAATATCACTTCGATGCATTACGCGATGAATGGGATGCCGATCATTTGGAAAGTCTTTATTCGTTTTAAGCCAAGATAAACGTGACAATTACTTTGTACCGCAACTTGTGAAGATTTTTAGAAATAGGAGGGCTTACGACGTAGCGAACATGCAGAAGGCGTTACACCATTCGAACTCCGGAGTCAATCAAAACATTTCGTTGATAGTGGCCGCGTTTCTGGAGTATGCACGAATCGATTAGAAAGGTACCAAGAACGACGATTGCAACGAAAATCACTGATGGAAGAAGAATATTCCTGAGGATGACGGAATACCAGAAGGCGAAGGAATGCGCTGCCGTTGTCATCGGTTCACAGCGAGGTCCGGACTCCGGAGTGACCAGGGTCACAGATGCATTCTGTGCTTCCGTCCTTATTCACAAAACAAGGAACGCCTCGTGGACAATTGCAGGTCAGAGCTGGAAGTGGCGCACTTGTGAGAATGGTAATGGCCATGACTACTGTAATTCGATGCAACATTGCGAAAATGTTCTGATTCAAATCGGTGGATCATTTATGCATCCAGGACAATGCAAAATATGCGAAAGCAACGCCTCACTGAAATGCAACATTTGATCGGAAATATCGGAATCAACGCTACCTTCTTCTCTTTCTTCTTCTTGCTCTTGTTTTCGGATGCCCTCTCATTCGCGAGTAATGGAAGTTCCTGAGTTTCGCCCTCTTCACGGGTCATCGGATTGAGCTCGTTCGGCTGCAGGAGCTTGTACATTACCCGGTTCGGAACATTCTGAAAGGATCGCTGCATCGCCTCGTGCCTGTCGAAATCAGATGGAAAATTCGTGACATCTATGTTGTCGTGGCGACTGTAGTGGCACTCTCAGTCATTAAGTCGCTGTTCTGAAGTCGCGATGTAAAGAGACGAAGGGTAATGTTGATGTACCGGGTTGTAGGCGAGATTTCCAACATGGATTCGAAGATCGAAGGGAACGTCGGGTGACATCCACACTTCTCGTTACGCTGACAAGAGATTAGGTGACCTCTACAAGGGCCCTTCTGCGACATTTTTGCACGACGATTGTGTCTAGACTCGGAAGGGGTTCTGGTCTAACTGGCATGTCTCTGTTTCCCTATTTGTCTGAGCCAGAGTATGCCCACTTGAATCTTAAATATTGATTACCGCACTCTCGGACAAACAGCTCCTAGAGAAGGTTCCACAAGACCAGCGTTTACTGACACTACGAATTCCCACAATCTTGATTGCTCGCAAACAGTTTATTCAACAGATAAAGAACAACTTACTCATTCCGCACAATGTCAGTGCCCACACAATTTTCAGCGCATTCCCCATACGCCCTGGCGCCTTCCGGAAGCGGGTACTTGAATTTTGGTCCGAAGTTGGCGGTTATGCTAGCGCCCATATGGATTGAGATGGTGGGGAAGTAGCACCCTTCTTTAATATCCGTGAAAGCTGGGCCACAGCTCTGGCCGTTCACGAAGAACTCAATCTAAGTAGAGCAATACATCAAATCCTCTCCGCCTCGCTTCGTCCTACCTTGGATCCAATGACCGGCTTCATGGTTTCATCGTCTGCAGGCACCTCATCGTCCACTTCTACGTCGGGAAAAACGATGCGGGGACAGGTTATTGGTGTTCCTGGTAATTCGGAGGCCCTTGCGTTATCCAGCGCCTTCTCCAGATCGTTGACGAATCTCTTGATGAGGATAATAGTTCGCTTCGTCTTTGGGAGATCTAGGAGACACCCTAAACACACTCATTATTTCACCGAAAGCTTCAAATAACATACCGATGGTGTCGCCAGGAACAATCATCTTGTCGTAGTACTTCTGTGGCTTGGCGTTATGGCATATGAAGCCGTGGCGGCTTGCCATCATGTAGCCACCCTCTCCCCGACAACCGGTACTGCAGACTCCTTCTGAAAGACCATCTTGTTTTGCATATTTCATCCAGTTCATGACTTACCAGAGAATTGGGCAAATCCGACTCGGAAGTGGGGCGTCTGGCGTGACTCTCCCCGTGCGGTGTATGTCGCCTCGAAGTACCACTTTCCTTCGAAGACAAGGTGAGTTGCGAATACGGACGAGTAGCCTTCGTCGATAGCTCCGGACACGCGAAGGCCGTCCACGGTCAGCTGCAATGAAGCACTAAGCATTAAAGATCGGATTATGCCTCACTTACCAAGTCGCTCTTCATCAAGAAGTTCTGCGATAGGAGAACGACCTTCTTCGGCGCTTCTTGTGGCACTTCTTCGGCCTCCTTCTTGGCTTCATCCTGAATAAATACATCGTTACATTTAATTGTAAGTTTTAGATTGTTCTGTATCATATTGTTTTAAAGTTCCAAGAAGATAAAACTCACCGGTTTGACCTTGCGTGGTCTTCCGCGCTTTCGCTTTATCGGCGTGTCGGACATGTCTGAAAGAAACGGGCAGTTATTAGGGGCACGGAAGCTTCCACGTAAATCACGCCTCATCAGACAAACACAAGAAACATTTTTTTATTTCCGCTTCGAGCCACTTAACGTCTCTACGTCAGCCGCCGCTGGCGCCTACCAGAAGTCCAACACCTCACATAACCTACCCATTCCAACAAGATGTCACTTTATTGGAGTCTCGATCAAATCAAACACCAGAGACAAGTTAGACTCCAAATAAGCAGGATGAAGAAACTTCCCTCTCCGTGTCACCACACTGACGCTGGTCCTACAAATCCTACCGTAATCCGGTGACTGACCAGTCAGTCGCGGTGAGACTAAGCGCCAGCTTCGACGACGGCTGCCAGGAAAATACATATGAATACTCATGCAGCTTTTCTCCTCTTTGGTGTTGCCAGCTGTCATCGACATGCTCAAGATATGTCGCAACCGTGGCGCCATATACTATAGCTTCAATTCGATAATCACACTTCCTTAGTGTGCAAATCACTGTTCTAATTAATAATCCCTTATTTAAAAAAAGACAGGAAAGACACGACTCATTGCCTATCAGTGATAATCATCAGCTGGAAGGTATATAAATGTGTGGGCTGCTTCAAGTCGTCTTTAGCAAAATAAATCTCCAGACGATGCAGGAAACGAGAACAACTACAGTTATGCACGGAGATAATCTTCATAGTCCACAAAGGAACACATCAGTAATTTGCACAAGATATATCACAATAAGAGAACAAGGCTACTGAACTTGGCGTGATCCATCCCGCATGTGTGCAATTTCCCGTTCGCATCTTTCTGCTCGCTTCTTCAGCTATAAGTGTGATCTGAATTACGAAACACATATAAATACTTACGCTCTTCAGTACTCTCTGTTGCTTGGCAGCCATGACTGCCATTTCAATCGTTATCTTTGGATAAAATCGAAGTGGCTGTGGTGGGAGTGCAACATGATATGGAGGAGCAACCACCTTTCTTCGATATTCCCGGTAGGCATTCAAGGCTTTACAAATTTTGAGCTTCTGCCCGAACGAAAGGTCTAGGTGCTGAAATCTGCAATTAACAAAAGATAAGAAGCAAGGAACTTACAGCAATGTCTGTTGTGTATTTAATGCTTAACAACGATTGCATGTCGCCATAACCACGCATTACTAATTCTGAATAGCAGTCGTTGAGCCCCGCTGCAACCAGGAATTGTTGAACGCTCGGAGTTGAATTCATGAGTAACAACCTGCAATGACATAAAAGTTTACAACCGACAAATAAACCTTATTTACAATACATAGAGAACAAATACACACGTTGCAAAGAAATGAACGGGACATGCGCGCAGATTGCGCGGTGCTGCAAGTATAGTCGCGACTCGCGACGTAAACGTTCTTTCCGTGCACCTCCAGGCGGGACTCGCAAACCAATATAATTCGGCCGCGCTCTTCTACAGTATTTTGGTATCTTTCGGTCAGTTTAGAAAAATCATGGTTAAATGCTAGATTAATGTGAGACGCGTCAAATGAGATCGCAGCACCTGGTTTACTACAAAGATCACCGAAGAATGTTTTTGTGCGAAGGCATGATGTACAAATTGACGCCATTTACCTGAACTTTATCTTCCATGAAAATCTGCGAAATTTCAAAATAACGGCAAAACAGGGCCAAAAACAGACAAGACCTGAAACGACTTGAACCGTTGAGCATGTCAGACTCCCAACCGACCCTTATATGCTCAAAGTTCGGTGAATTTTCTTCGCGCATAACGCTTCGGCGAACTAGTTTTCGTAAACTGCATCATTTGATGTTATCTTCGGCTTATTCGATTCCTCTGAGATGTTTTATACCTAGCACATAACCGTTGATTTTTCGAAATTGTGGCCAATAGCGTGCAAAATCAATGAAAAACATCAAAGCAGTGAAGAAGAGAGGCCGAACTATATGGGTTTGCGGGTCCTGCCTGGAGGTGCATGGAAAGAATGTTCCCGCCTCGACTTTAAATGCAGACGTGGGTTCTTCGCTGAATCGTCGGAGCCCTCATTTCCATGCTCGAATACGTTGTTTCTCCTGTGTAGTGTCAGGTCGTACCGTAATCTGCGTCTTATTTGGCTTAACCGAATTCGTATAAAGAACACCAGATTCTGTCTGTTTTCGCGTATAAGAGCTTCTCTTCCTTTTAAATTAATAACACATTACATTGTTCAGATCAAAAACAATGGTCTTTCGTCCTCTGGGAACACCTAGTTCCAGCTCAGATTCCAGTGACGATGACTCCATCGTCTTCGACCCTCCGCAGGTGGAACAGGTCCTGTTCTTGAAGAATCCTCCGCTGGTGCCACAGCAACAACCAAATCTCCGAGTGAAGGGAGCTGGCATGGCAGCGAGCCACCACTTCTTGAGAGCGAACAGGATCCAGCAAGGAGAACGATCCACCGAAATCATGGACGACAATTGTTTGGCCATTCAGGATGGAGATGGGCCGAGTGATGTGTTCAGGTATGTTGGCTCGATTCCAGTAAAACGAGCCTTAAATTTCGAAAGATTGAGTTTGACTTAGGATTCTCTTTTGTGTGATCGTGAAAACTTAAAATTCAGTTAAGATTAATTGCTCGTCCGTCCTCCAGAAACCTTTAGTTCTAGCTCGGATTCCAGTGACGACGACTCTATCGTCTTCGATTCTCCGCAGGTGGAACAACTTCTGTTCTTGAAGAATCCTCCGCTGGTGCCACATCTTTTGGAGAGCAAGGGAGAATCATGCGAAGGATCCACGTTGAGCATGCAACAACCAAATCTCCGACAGAAGGGAACCGGCATGGCAGCGAACCGCCACTTGTCGGAAGCGAACAGGATCCATCAAGGAGAACGATTCTCCGAAATCATGGATGACAATTGTTTGGCCATTCTGGGTGGAGATGGATCGAGCGATGTGTGCAGGTATGTTTGCTTGATTTCAATAGAATGAGGCTTAAATTTTGAAATATTCAGTTTAATTTGAGATTCTGTTTCTTGTGACCGTGGAAACTCAGAATTCAGTTAAGACCAATTGACGTTGATGTTTCAGAACATTTCAAGAGGCAAACCTACCTCGTACCTTATTGGTGAACCTGAAGAGCCTGGGCATCGTCTCACCTACGCCGATCCAGAGGGCTACTCTCAGCCTCATAACACGCAAGTTCAGTAGGTTTCCTTCCATCAAAGCCGTTTCGCATTTGTCTCTCTTCTCTCAGTGTTCGACATCATAGCCCAGGCTGAAACGGGCTCTGGGAAGACAGCAGCGTATCTTCTGCCGATTATCTCAATCATTGACAAATTGAAGAGCAACAGTGCGCCGATCTTGAACTCTCCTTACGCCATCGTCCTCGTGCCGACTCGCGAATTGGCTTGTCAAGTTGGCAATGACGCGAAGAAATTTCTCAAAGGTAAGGCTTTCCTTGGAAATCATCTATATCCCGCTGCTTCTGTCAGATATGAATGTCACGGTAGCCGTTGCCTATGGACAAATGAATCTGACGGATGCCAGGAAAGACTTCAGAGCTGGCTGTGACATTCTCGTTGGTACTCCAGGACGTCTTCTGCATTTTCTGGGCTATGGACGCGAGCGACCGCCGTATGGACTCCATGTACGTGCAGAAGACGAGCGTTCCATAAATAGCTTTGAGCTTTAGGTGAAGTTAGACAATATCGTATTTACGGTAGTCGATGAATGCGACTACTTCTTGTCGTTTAACAGCTCAGAATTTGATACCCTCATGGAACAGCTGAGGAAGGTTTGCTTCTTGTTTTTTGGCGTCTTCTCATCTACTCCTTTCAGGTCTCGAAGCGGCTCTATGTATTCAGCGCAACTTTTGACGAATACGTAGTGTCCCGGTTTCGAGCATACATGAAAACGGAACCATTCGAAGTTTTTGGACGTGACGGGACGGGCACAATCAATTTCGAATGGCAACTGGTGCAACCCCAGGAAAAGCTCAATGCCCTTTTGTGGGAAATCCAGAAGATACAAGAAATCGAAGGTACGTCACACTGTAATGTTGAAGCAACTGTAGGTTTCATTCAGGTGGTACGCTTCCTAAGATTGTTATCTTCGCCAACGCCAAGCCTCGAAGCCAGTTCTTAGCTTTCTTCTTGGCCTCGCACAGCCTTAATCCATTGCTGATCTGCGGGGAAACCAGTCACTCCATGAGAGAAACACAGTTGAGCCATTTCGCGTCTGGACTGCAGTCTATCCTTGTCTGCACCGATGTGGTCGCGAGAGGACTGAACATGAAGGACATTAAATACGTAGGGACACGGTAGTACCTCCTATCTCATTGGAAGTGGCATCCTAGGTTATCAATTATGACTTCCCTTCGATATCGACTGACATCTTTACGCACAGAGTCGGACGCACCGGGCGAAATGGAAACGTAGGATACGCCATCACGTTCTTCGAAGACGGTCGTGACAACGCCTCCGCCCATGAAATTATTAAGGTTTGCATTTAATACACTTGGATTACATATGGATGAGACTCCCTTTAAGATTATGGCTCGCATGGGGAAGCAAGCTCCGGATTTCATCTATCGCTACGCTGGAAAGGATCCTTCGGTCGATCGGTATTGTTCAAGTGAGAATTCGACGTGAATTGTTCTGTATTGTGATCCGTGTCCTATTTTCAGACTAACAAGGCTACCATGGGAGAACACTAGAGCGCTTGACTTTATTACTCCTAATCTCGAATATGTAAAGTTATATAAAGTTGTGATAGATTTTAGAGAAGTTGTGTTAATACTTTTTCTTTTGACGTTGTCGTCCTGTCGTGTACAGTAATTACCCACATAAATAGTATTGTGTTAAATAGGGTGCCCAATGCGGAGACACATTCTGCTCGCTTTTTCGATACTGTTTCCTCTATCATGACTCGCTTGCCATTTGTCCCATCTACATATCGCGATGGAGTTGTCGGTACTCTTCCTCCCCACATTCAGTTGTGCTCTAGTATTGTAGTTCGTTGCTCGAAGCTTTCGTTAATGAATCGCTGACAGAACATACTAATTATGATAGGCTCACTATACATGCAACGGACGCCTTTTCGAGCGCCGTATCGCAGATTCACATTTAGGAATAACACGAAACTGCCTTCAACGAGCGAGTCATGGAAGGATACTTGTGGAGCCGCACTGCACGGTTTTGCTGAAGCCATAAGCATAGTTTATTAGTCAAATTTTCTGCTGATAATATATAAATAATGAGTGCTTTGTAACCCACGTATGCACACAATCAAAAGATAGGCGTCTGAGATCGTTAAGGCAACAATTGGTATAGAGGTACATAAGAGGCTTCCAGTGGAACGCAGGACCCAAGATCTCTTATTAGACCGGGAAATCAAGGTTTGCTGGTAACGTAGGGGTAACGTTACGGTATAGCGTAGTAGCGGGATTGCCACTCCCATTCGAATTGCTGGTTCGGTCGCTCCCAATCAGATGGAGAATTTTGATGCGGATCCATAGGAGGGGTACTAGGTTGGGAAACTCTTACCATATGCATAGCAGAGGTGTCACGGTTCATTTCTTTCCACTCTGCGTGCGGAGGACGTGGTACAATTGGTCCTACCAGCGAATTCTCAATGGGACGGAGTTGAATGCTCCGCTGCCAATATTTGGGCATTGGGTTGCTTTGTTCTGTGGTGGTTTCCCCAGGACCACTTTGAAGAGACTTCTGCCAATCAGTCGCTGGAGTATTTGGGTACGGAGGCGGAGGACGGTGAGCAGGAAATTCGTCAAGTTCAGGTTCGTTAGGACGGAATGGATTGACAGGCAACAAGTCCTCGGGAAAATAGCAGTCTGATCTCGCAAAGGCAAATTGCTTCTCCTTCAAAACGTTCTCCTCAAGCAGTTTCGCAACTTGTGCTTTAAGTTGATTATTCTCCCGTCGTAGAACGTCGTTTTCCTGACACAGACTTTCTACCTTTTCCTTGTGCTAAATTTTACTAGTTCGTTGCTGATTAGATAACTGAGAAGCTTACTTTTTTTCGGTAATTTCTGGCATATGTCATCTTCATGAACAGCTCCTTATCTTTCTTAGTCTTAATTTCGCTTGGTTTGACGTTCTTTGTGGGTCTTCCTCGGGGTCGCGTCGTTGCAGGTTCATGGTTGGGCAACATTGGAGAGTCATTGCTTTTGGAATATTGTGATGAGTTGTCCATCTGAAAAGCGACCAGTGTTTAGTCAATATTACGAAGACTGCAGTGCCCGGTTGGAAGGAAAGGTAACGACTGAGGGGCGTCGTTTTAATCGACTTCTTAAAGGACTGGAGGAAGGGGTTGGCCTGATACGTCACAAGCTATCTCCCTCGCACCACTGATAGTGGTGAATACCAAAATATTTGACAGCTTCGTCACCGCTAACCGCGTCGTTCTGCAGCGTTAGTAATCTCTAATCTCTCACGCGCACAATTTTGCATTGACAATCTCCCAATGGAGTTCATTTTTCTGGTATCAGTCATCCATTCAAAGAGATTATCGACAAACACGGAAGGTGATATTTGCTCTTCATTGATTGTTTTGATGACTAAGAGCAAATCATTACGGTATAAGGAGACGTGCAGTTTCAAAGTGTAATACTGTATATTCTTCCACTGTGAATTGCATATGGTTGTGCTGATAGAAGATTTCATAGGGTCACTGAGAGCTCGCAATGGTTTATGTTTGTTGCCGGCCCATCACTGTAAAGTGCATATGTAAACCAAATTTATTGTCGTGATTCAAGCTATCCGTAGGAGTAATATAAACAAAATTGTAGGAAAATGCACAGCAGAAAATATGTTTCAGTTGGGAACATGTTCTTTTATACAGTTCTGTTGGTAAGGGTAACGGTAATCACGAGATACGATCTGTTCAAAGCATAAAGAATCTAATTTTTTCATTTTTTTTGATCAAACAAGTGAATGACTGTTTTAATGGGAAAAATGATCTCGGAATGCTAGAATAGGACAATTAATAAAAAAGAAACGAAAATATGGAAAAAAAGCCGCACAGAACGACCATGTACCACCGGTCTTCGGTGGCCGCTTTCAGTTTTCGTTTTGTCGATCGAATCGGTTTCGGTTCGAAACATCTGGACAGGACACCACCTCGGCTTGTACTGTATTACGTGGTTCTCCCTGTAGTACTGTGGTCTATAATACGAATGCAATTCACGTAGTTTTTATGTGCTGTAAAATGTTGGGTAAAAAATCGAAGTTTCTTCTCGAAATCACTTGCCGCGCTCAACAGCTGGAGCTAGCTACATTCGTTCATGACGTCGCATTATGGTGATTAGAGCCCGTTGTTGCTTGTAAATGTTTATTTAAACCGCAGATATGTAAACACTTTTGAATTCGCAGTAAATGCACCGCTCATAGATACCGACATACGCAATTCGTAACTTTGTCTGTTTAGACGCATTTCGCAAAATAAACAGAATTCGGCCATTGACGTCACCGGAAGTGACCCCGCTCCGTTATCAACAACCTGCTTCCTACTTCAAATACAATCTAGTGTCTTGCTCGTGTGCCGGAGTCGCGTAATCGCAGGAAAGCACAATGACGTCGACATTTCCAGTGCCAAAAGTCGCGTTTTATAACGGTGATAAAAGACCGGACCGTGCGACTACTACGTAACGTTTCGAAGACACGCTGACCTCACGATTCTGACGTAGACAGCGTGGCTTTGCGGTCGCGTTAGCTATTTCGAAGTCTGATTTTATTCCCGAAATATGACAAAAAAACATAATACTTCGGACTATTCTAACAATGAACCTGAAGACCTTTTTCTGACCTTATGCGCTCGATAAAATTAAACCTGACTAGATGTAAAAGCAATGATAACGTTATTTTTTCCAACAGTACAACACTTTTCGTGACGCAATGTTGCATTTTCAACAACCTTAAGTGATAGAATCCTTCCTATTAAAAGAATAATAAACTCTTTTAACAGCTGTTTTTCCTCATTTAGTTAGCATTTGCTTGTTACGATAAGCACGACATGATCTCTTACATAAAATAATGCTTACTCCGCACATTCTTCGGCGTTATTGTGCTGTTAGCTCACACACATTCTATTTTGTTGTACAGGGTGCGCCAATAATAATGCAACGCACTAAAACACCCATAACTTCCGGAAAAAAGATCATATTCACATGAAATTTAACATGTTTATTCATAAGTAACTACTAATTAATATTTTACAAGGTCTG
>JADLIF010003121.1:0-25221 GCA_016648015.1 Steinernema khuongi | reverse complement strand
GACTTTCAGGACAGGGTATCTTTAAGGGGTGGCGTATCTTTAATTTTGACGAGCACTGTAGGTTCACTTCTTGGAACTGAGGGTTAGGGAGTTCCAGAACAAGTAATCAAGACTCTCTTAAGCTGGTTTGTCTTTCTTTTGAGTCAGAAAAACGCCAAAGAAAAGTTTTTTTTTATGACAGAGATCATCGGTATGACAAAACACATAGGCTGTGTCGACCTGCTTGAGTGATCAAAAGAAGGTCTCTCAGCGCTCTTACCCAATGATCAGAGAATAGAATAGAACAGTGGGCCTTATGGGTCGTGTTAGAACGACGTAAATTCTGAAGCTCGGGTGGACGGGATGCTGGACGCACTTAAGACACATCTTCTTCTTTCCACTCACGTTCCAATCCGGGACGATCCGTTTGAGCGCCTCAAGAAGTCGAGCGTCAGCGGACTCCATGTCAAACTCCGTAAAGTCGCGCGTGTCCACATCTCTCATATCCATGTTAAGGAAGGTCTTAAGGGGCAGAGGCCTTGGGTCCATCTCCTTCCAGCGCTGGATAAGTCCGGAAGTTATGTCGGACCCAAAGTAGTAGCTAGATCCAGTGCAGCTTTCGGAGATCAAGTGCTCCAGCCAGAAGCTCGTGGGCAGGAGTCCTATAATGTTAGCACCAACGAGAAGAAAGGAGCTGTCGATATGGATGCGTCGGAGTTTTGCCTTGGGAACGACCTCCTTCATGAACTGAGCGAGGGAATGATCATCTCCCCAGATTGAGAAGTACGTTCCTTCTATCAACGAAAGCGAAGTGAAACTGCTGAAGAAGTGGGAGTAGCGCAGGTCGAGATCTCCGGGTAACGAACCCCGATATACAAGCTCCTTCTTCGGGGCTTGGAGGTTGGCGAGGAGCTGGAGAGTGGCGTCGTCGTCGGCGGCGATTCTGGGCCACTGTCCAGCGTGCGATGTGAAGTAGTCGTAACAAATGTTGAACTTAAAGTACGTTATGCTCCTCGCAATCTTCCGGATGACCTCCCGGGTCAGAGTCCTCTCCTTGAGGTGACTGAAGCCGCGAAGCTGGTAACGGAAGGTCCCGGGGAGTGTACGGTTCCGCAGATCAGAAGGAGCGTAGGTCAGAATCAGGGAGCCACACTTCCTCAAGTAGGCCTCTCCTAGGTGAGCCCAGGCGTAAGGGAGCTCTTTGGGGAGCGTATCCCCCAAGCACTGGAGGAGAGAGTCGACAAACTCCGGTGGAACTGTATCCATGCTGGAATGGCGACTATGAGGTCCCAGATAGTGGATGCGATCGATTTCTGAGAGTTCCGAACATTTGACACCTCTTTCACACCCTCCGCGTTTACTCCGCTCCAACAACGAGGTCGCACTCTCCTGACGCCCAAACACTCCCCGAATCTCCCCATTTCAGAAGACCAAAGTTCCATATGCCACACACCGTGACGCCTTCTGACCGAGAACAGTTTTTAAGGATAAATCACCGGGTGAAGACATCGAAGTACATGAGGAATCGCAAAAATGGAGAAAAGAGGGAGAAGAAGAAGATAGTCAGCCGGATGATCGGCGCTCTTGAACCCGAAGGAAAAAGCAGTGACGCTGGATTCGACAAGATCAAAGAGAGACCTTAAGATCTGTCGGTCCTCTTGAGACCGATCTTCGCGAACCACAACATTGGCGACCATGCTCCCTCCTGGACTGTCCTCCTTGTATATCTGAGCTCCCTACCCATGTCGACCAGTGATACCGACGGGGCAGTGACCAGGGCCAGGCCCGAAACTACGGCTGTATCTCCTCTGGGTGCATCAAAGACGCGCGATTCTTTTGACGCGGAGGATTCCCGTGGAGCCGAAGAAAACCGCAGAATTCTCGGCGTTTTTCGTCGTTTCTGGGCGCGCTTGGTATTATGTTGTTCGGTAATTCTGCGTCGCCTGCGCCCAAGATTGTCAAAAACAGTGAGAACTGATTGTGATCCCTGAAAAGTAGGATCTTCTCCAAACTCATCGCGAGCGGAAGACTGTGATCTCACGCCATAGGGAAAAAGGAGAACTGGAGTCTCTGGCTTCAGAGATTAGTCGCCATGAGATGATGATAAACTTATCAGAGGAACCAGTTTGGGTCCACGGGCAAACGAGTCTCTCATAAGCCTTGTGGCTCCGCTATCAACGCACTAATCGCCTCTCCTACTTCCTTTGCTTCGACCATTGGCCCGCTATTACTCCTTGACTTTCACGTGGTGCAAGGAGAGGAGAGGTGTCGTCCTAAATCTCGTCGCCGAAGTAGAGTGATTACCGTAGATCTGCTACCCGGAGGTTGGTGTTACGGGGAGAAGAGGCTCGGGAATAGAGATCACACGATTATGAAATGTGTGTGCTTCGATAAGGACCTCCTTCCCGCTCTGCCTTAGGATCGTCATTTCCTTATCAAGTGAAGGAGTTCGGGTGAGAGCGGTCCGTGAACAAGCGCCACGACTCCTTCTAGTTCCACCACCTCCGACCTACTTCCTTTGCCTTCATCATTGGCCCGTGACTTCGTCTCCATTCCAGATGTCCCTCCTTGAGCTAAAGGAAAGGATCTCCGAGCACTTGGAAGCCATCGACGATCTCTCGGCAGTGAAGCCGATGCCCAGAGTCATACTACCTCACTTCAACAAGATCAAGGAGTACTTCGAACAGTACGTGGAAACGAGTGAGGAGTGTCGCCAGCGCTGCGACGAGCTCAAGGAGGCCAAGGAGCGCCACGAAAGGACCACTGACAGGCTGACCGAAGAAGCGAAACGTTTGACTTCTGAACTGGCTCCTAGAAAGCTAACTTTCGAAGCGCTCAAGAAGCAGAGTGCGCGGATGGATGAGTGCAAAACGTAAGAACCGTTTATCGAACCCAATTTCGCAACGGCATTTTCAGAACTGCGGCGCTTGCCGCTTCTGAAGACATTGCTACTCCTCGTCCCAACGGGATTCCTGCAAGTTCCGGGGCTAAACTCTACGTAGAGAACCTCCACCCCAACGTCACCGAGGCTCAGCTGCTCGATGGAACTGGAACTGGAACTGCCATGATGCAACTCACAAAATCTGGAGAGGATCTGGCTTCAAAACTGGCGTCTAAGGAGGAGACCATTGCTGAGCTAGAGGAGAAGTGTTCGAACTACTATAAGGTAACTCTAAACTGAAGAATACATTCTGTGCTCTTTGAATCCATCTGAAGCTTGGTATTCTGGAGTTCCCATGAGCACCAAAACCGGTCGCCCGTTGAGAGTTTACTAAATAACCCTCTGCAGGAGGCAACACAACTTACCAAGGAACGTGAGGAGTATCGGCAGCGCTGTGATGAGCTCAGTGAGGCCAAGGACCGCGACGAGAAAACCATTGAAAGGCTAACCGAAGAAGCGAAACGTTTGACTTCTGAACTGGCTTCCAAGAAGCTAGCCATCGAAGAGTTCGAGAAGGCGAAGGGCGAAATCAAAAGAGAATATGAAATGCCGAAGAGCGAGCACATGCACAACAACAGGCCGATGTACGGACAATTCCAGAACCAGAGCGCCGGCTTCATGCCAACCGCTACGCTTCATCGGTTGGAACCCCACTTCTCAATTTGGCCCCACGCAATTTCGTCCGTGGATGAATCAAGGCCAAGAATACGGAGATCAGTATTCGCAGCGCCGCAATAAGCTCATTGCGGCCATGGACCGCGGCGAGAATCCCATTCAAATTTTGACCGAAGAAAGAAAACGTTCGATTTCTGAACTAGCTTTCATCGAGCGAACCATCGGAGAGCTCGAAGAGCGGCGTGCGCGGCCGAGGATGAATGGAATCCAGTTCAGCAGTTTAGCCCAGTTCAGCAAAGTCAACGCGGAATCTATAAGGTGGGGGCAGTGGACCATTCATGCGATTAAGACACTGCTACGCTGCTCTAAGAAGTGTTGCAGTTGCACCCAAGCAACGTCAATGAGAAGAGACTGAAAGTGGTGCCAATCATTGCCTATTTTTCACTGCCATCAGGAGCTTGGACACTTGACGTCTTTTGTATTAACTTAGACTGATCCTAGATCCAGTTTCTGTCAACAACCGCCATTCCCAACGCCATTTTCAGAACTGCGACTCCTACAGCTTCTGAAGAGCTTGCTACTCCCCGTTCCAACGGGATTCCTGCAAATTCCGGGCCTAAACTCTGCGTATGGAACCTCCACCCCGACGTCACCGAGGCTCAGCTGCGCAAGAAGTTCAGTAGCGTTGGACCGGTGTTGTCCGTCGAAGTGCGCTCTCGTGGTTATGCCTACGTTGAGTTCCAACACCCCGGCGATGGTATGTTTGCTGTCGTCGCAAAGGGCTTACTGAATGTCCAGTTAAACGAGCCATCGACGCCATGGACGGCGAGAAAATTAACGGAGAGTCAATTCGCGTCATTCACATATCACCCACCGATCAGGCAACGTTAAGGAACCCAAGAACGTTGCTAGTCTTAAACTTTGACGCCGACGTCGACGACGCCGCTCTGTGCCAACACTTCCGGAGATTCGGAAGCATCGTCAGGACAAAGGTATTAAGTCTCACCTGACAAATGCTTGTCAGCAACTCTGCCTTCTTCAGGTCTGGCGACATTCCAGGGGATTTGGCTTCGTCCGCTTTGAGAATGTTTGCGACGCGAATAAGGCGATGGTTGAGATGGACAATACAAAGTTCCGCTCAATGAGTATCTCTGTTTTTCGAAGTAGTTTTGACTAGAACTCGTTCGCCCACCGCAATATCGTAATCTAAAATCAGCTGTATCTGTTGAATGCCTTCGGCATCCAGCGCGACTTTTACCAGTTGACGTCTTCGAACTACCATGAAAAGGCATATGGAGTGGAGAACCTGTTCTCGGGTCTCTCTCGTGGGGTCGCCACTTTCGCTGTCATCGCTATTTCTGGGCTACTAGAAGATCTTTATTGGCTCACCGGAGCATGCTCCTCCTCGCCACCGAGGGTAATAAAACTAGAAGCCAATAAACGCTCAAATCCTCGACGATCGTCAGCTTTGGCTTCCATATCAAACTGGAGTTCTCTGATGGTCCCTTTTGGGTCCACTTCCACCAGTCCCAGGCAAAAGAAGCTCTCCCGATTCGCCGAAAACACATCGATCAAGGGAGGGATTCTGAGAAAAGAAGAACTGGAGTCTCTGGCTCGGTTGAGCTAACAGGGGAACCTTCCAAAGTTCCCTCTAAGATTCGGGCGAGACGCTTTCACGCCATTTCCTGGGAACTGTTCTCCACTTTTGCATCGCAATCACGCTCGTGTACACACCAAGTGTCGCCCAAATCTGAGGGGAGTTCGGAAGGTTCCCTTGTAAGACAAGCCTCCTTGACACAATCTCCTGGGAAGTCAGCATTTATCGCGACGAGGGCGGTGGAGCCACAGAGGGAGCTGTTCCAATCCACAGTGAGAACCGATCGCACCGCATTGAAGCTTTCGTTCCTCGAAGATTCTCGACCCAAACCGCTTTGCTCAGAAGTCCGGAGCGAGGTAATGGGAGGCAAAGGGGACGGTCTGATTTCCTTCTTTTATGCGTCTCCTTGGAAAGTAGGACAAGATTTCGCTGAACGGCCTCTCGTGGAAGGTGCTGGCGACAAGGGCTGAAACCGACCACACCGCACTGTGGATTGCACGACACGGGACAGATGTCCACAGTTGTATTTCAGGAAGAGAAGAACCAGGCCATAGAGCCAGAAAATGAAACGAGTCGTCCTTTTCGAGTGCTCATCGAGTCCTACACCTTCTCGTCTTCAGGGTTTAGTAATCATGAGATGATTATGAACTTATCAGAGGGACCAGTTTGGGTCCACGGGCAAAAGACTCTCTCCATAAAACTTTTACGGCTCGATTTAACCACGCGCTTCACGCTATGCCTTAGAATGATTATTTCCTTATCAAGTGAAGGAGTTCGAGTGAGAGCGGCAAGCGTCCCGACTCCTTTTGGCTCTACCACCGCCGAGTTACTTCCTTTGCCTTCATCATTGACGCGTGACGCTCTCCTATCTTCATTCCAGATGACCCTCCTTGAGCTGAACGAGAAGATCTTCGAGCACTTGGATGCCATCGGGAAGTTGCCGATGCGCATACCGGATGGCGCGCAGTTCCACGTTGAGAAAGCGATGTACTACTTTGAGGAGCAGCGGAAGCTCCTGGTGCGCTCTGAGGAACTCAAGAACCGCTCTCTCTGCCTGGAGCGCATCCAACGAGTCGCAGAGATGACCAAAGTAGTTGTGCTCGCTGGGCTGACCAAAGACGCGGAGAGTCTCTTCTCGGAGCTAGCTTCCAAGGAGCTGTCCATTCAAAGGCTCAAGCAGCAGTACGCGACGTCCGCAGAGGTGATCGTGCTTGCTAGGCTTTCAAGCTGTGGACTGTAGGACTCGGCACAGCTTACGAAGCAGTGCGAAGACTATCGCCGCCATTGTGACCGCTTGAGTGTCACCAAGGTGCACCACGAAAGGACGATTGAAGAGATGAAGAAAGGTGAAAAACGTTTGGCTGCCGAGCTAGCTTCGAAGGAGAGCGATATGATGGGATTGACAAAATCTGCGGAGGATCTGGTTTCGGGGCTCTCCTCCCAGATGAAGATCATCGCGGAGCTGGAGGAGAAGTGTGCGAACTACTCTCAGGTAACTTTTACACCCTGACGCAAGGCAACAGAACTTGCCAAGGAACGTGAGGAGTATCGCCAGCTCTGCGACGAGCTCAAGGAGGCCAAGGAGCGCCACCAAAGGACGATTGAGGAGCTGAGCAACAATGGAGAACGTTTGACTTCTGAACTGGCTTCTAAGGAGAGTGTCATAGTGGAACTCAGAGAATCTGGAGAGAATTTCATCTCTGAGTTGGCGTCTAAGGAGGAGACTATTGCTGACCTGGAGGAGAAGTGTGCCAACTACGCCAAGGTAACTTCTACACCTTAACGCAAAAGACATTCTTTGCCCCTTTGACCCCTTCTTCCACGCTTCGGAGACCAGTTCCCATAGAGCCAAAGAGCGCACCAATTGTCACCCCAAAGGGCTCTCTAACTGATTCTTTACTATAGGAGGTGACACAACTTGCCAAGGAACGTGAGGAGTATCGCCAGCGCTGTGATGAGCTCAAGGAGGCCAAGGAGCGCCACGAAAGGACCATTGAGGAGCTGAAGAACAATGGAGAACATTTGGCTGTCAAGCTGGATTCTAAGGAGAGTGCCATTGTGGAGCTAGAGAAGAAGTGTGCGAAGTACGCCAAGGTAACTACGGTAACAAGGGTAACTTTTAAGCTGCGGACTGTAGGACTCGGCACAACTTGAGAAGCAGTGTGATGAGTATCGCCGCCAGCGTGACAGTCTAAGTGCCACCAATGAGCGTTACGAAAGGATGATTGAAGAGTTGAAGAAAGGTGAAAAACGTTTGGGTGATGATCTGGCATCCACGGAGAGTGCCATAATGGAGCTAAAAAAGTCTGCTGCTACCTCTTGTTCCAAAGGGATTCCTGCAAATTCCGGGCCTAAACTCTACGTAGGGAACCTCCACCCCGACGTTACCGAGGCTCAGCTGCTCGAGAAGTTCAGTAGCATTGGACCGGTGTTGTCGGTCAAAGTACACCGTGATCCCGTCACTCTCGTCTTCATTAAGTTCCAAAGCGCGAATGACGGTATGTTTGAGGTCGCGGGCAGGGGTTATGTGCATATCCAGCTGAACGAGCCATCGACACGTTCTACGGCGAGGAAATGAGCGGAAAACCAATTTACATCTCTTGGACATTCGATGACTCGGAGCAGAGAAGACTGAGCAACCGGAGAAGGCTGCACGTCGGATGCCTCGACGCCGACGTCGACGACGCCGCTCTACGCCGACACTTCGAGAGATTCGGACGCATCGTCAGTGCGAAGGCAAGTCTCGCTGGACAAGTACCTGTCAGCAACTCTGCCTCCTTCAGGTCTTCCGCGACGAAAATGGGCGCTCCAGTGGATTCGGCTTCGTTCGCTTCGAGAAAGTTGGCGACGCGGATAAGGCGGAAGCCGAGATGGACAGGACGCTGTTGAGCTCAATGACTATCTTTGTTTATCGTCATGAATAACACAGGAACCAAAGTTTTGAGTAGAGCTTGTTCGCCCATCACAAGGAGTTGAGACGACATAAACCAATGTATTCCGTAAATATAGAACACGCTCCGCGTACTTGATTACTGGAAGACCGCTGAAACCAAGTCCGCAAAGTGCGTAGAGCTATCCGTAGAGCCACACCCCCAGAATCCCTGTGATGTTGTTGACTTACTGTTAATAAATTGGTCTTCCTAAGCCTACAGCCCTCTTCCCACCAGTCCCAGGCATAAGAAGCTTTCCAGATTCGTCGAAAACACATCGATCAAGGGTAGGATTCTGAGGAGATGAGGGTCTTCACAGGGGAGTGATGCCTTGAGCCTCTTGTCAGCCAGCGAAGCACTCTCCGAGTGATGAGGCTAAGACCTGTGACGTTCGGCTTTCTGGGCAGGTCCAAGAAAGCGATCGAGTCCTAGTAGATAAGGAGCGCTGTAGGGTTCTTAGCCGTTGCCTCCTTCCCTAGCCAAGATGGACGTGGACCCCAACTTGGTGCTTCGTTGAGCCGGACGCTTCGGTCAAGAAGGGACAAACTTACTTCCACGGTTAAGCTTTGTCACACTTTGTAATTCCCCTTCTTGGGTCTCCTTCCATCTGCGTCCCTTCCATGAGCCGCCGATGGCGCTTTCGGCCCCTCTCAAGGGCTCTTAGGATAAGTGGGCCTTCCTCCAAAACAACACAATTGGAGGGCGCACCTGGCTGCGCGGGAGGCGCCTTTCATCTTGGCTGCAGATGGCAAGAAGCTGCCATTGCGAGGCGTTTGCAAGCACTCCAAGGCTCCGTGAGCCATTTGACTTCCCGGACCACGAGCTCCTCCACTCAAGGAGGGCAACAAAGCCTTGGTTTTACGTCTTCTTGAGGGTCTCCAGACTCCATCGACGACGAAGTGCCCGTCGCGGTCCAAGGAGTTCAATTAGAACAGAAGATGACGTCGCCAGTTCCAACGGGGAAGTACTTCGTCTGCCCACTAATTGGCTCTGAAGAAGCCCCACAGGAATGGTCTTTGGACCTCTTTCATCCTTCCAGTAGCCTCGAGTGGACGACCCTTCGCCGCTCCCATCGTCAGCGCCAATTGTCTTCTCCACGGTCCTTCGCCCCTTAAGGCGTTCATTTGGGACGCCGGAAGTGGTTTGATGACACCGCGCGAACCACGTCGTCTTATTGGAGGCTTTTGTCACAAGGAGCCACGAGATGAGAGGTCCTAAGCGGCCAAGAGATCAGAGCCAGGCCATCCTCGAAGAGCCAAGAAAGGACGAGATTTCAAGCTTTGGATTATAGAAGAGCTAAGGAATATACTCTGACCCTAGAAATCGACTCTTTGAAGGCATCTAGGCAGAAGGCACAACTTAAAGATACCTCAATCTAGAACCGAGAAGCCAAAGAAGGCTCTGATGGATCCAAACGAAGGAAAGAAAGAAGGGCACAAACAGCCCGACATCATAATTTGGGTCACCTCAAGGACACATCACCCCTTCGTGTGTGGTCAAAGCCTGCTCGCAAGGACTAAGGACCAACCTTTGCCAACGCCGAGTGTTTTCGTCCGCCGGCCAAGTAGCACCCCTGGGAAAGACACGGCCCTTCCACCGGGTTCGGATTGGACGTCCAAATTGCTTGGAAACGGCGTCCCATGTCCTTCTCGGAGACACGATAAGCTCCTTATTTATAGAGCAGATCGATGGATGCACTAGGATTCGAGGACTTAGAAGCTGTTATGCGTCCTTTTCTACGCTAAGGAGAAGTAGGCAAGGCTGACTCGACTCTCTTCTGACTCGTTTCTACTTTAGAGATAGAGCCATACCCAAGGAGCATCTCCACTCCAGCGTCGGGTGGCCTTAAGCAGTGCCACAACAAGGCCACATTCCCAGGAAGCACGTTTTAATTTCACTTTTACGAGACGCAGACGGAGTCGTCTAGCGCTGGGGACATTTCGCGTCGAGACCAGGGCCCTTAGGAGAGTGAAGCGGACCGCAATGATAGACGACTAATTAATTAAAAACAAATACATAAAGAAGTCTTGTGGCGCGGACCCCTCGTCGGTCCCTCCGCGGACCACCCGACAGCTGTAAATGTCGTCCCGCGGCCATTAGGACGTCGGCGGAGGGCATGCGACCCGGCTCCGCAAATAAAACAAAACGCAATTTGCACTCCTGGCCCATTCACGAGCTGTAATTAAAAGTGCAATTTTGTGGTTTCGATTACAAACGGGAGGATTATGGAGATTCAAATCTTAGGAGGCTGCTTTAATTGGTAGTCTTATCCTTCCTTGTAATTATAGGCGGTGATTCTGTAAGTTTAATTGGCCAAAGCAATTGTGAGATTGAAAAAGAGTAATAGGACATTCGAAAAAAATGTTTGGTTCTGGTGGGAGTCGAACCCGCACAGAGAGATTTCTAGTGAGTGAGCTTACCATTACGCCACGCCTACATATATCTGCCTATGTCATACGTTGGGTATTTAAGGCCACATGTTTGTGAACAGTTTAAAGATTAGGCTGGACTTCTTATCTTCTTTCCTGATATTGCGTTCCGTTCCTTCCGAGGCCAATCGCCAGAAACCATACGCATCCCCAAAGTTCAAGAACCTATGCTACAGTGATCTTTAGATTCCGCAGAGCAATTGAAAACTCTCTTCTCTCAGCTGTTCCTACTGTCAAGGTCAAGAACCTGTCAAGGTTCTCTTATCGCTTTGGTCTGGGCGCCTTCTTGATCTCTGGATAACGTATTTACTGCATGGCAAATATGTAAACCCGAACAGACTTGCAGATTTCCCGTAGAGGAGCAGAGAAAGCTCTGAATGAAGACTAGAAGGAGGAGAGATGACAAACAAGAGGACCAAGATCTGTTCGGGCCCCAGATGCGTCCATCTCGGAGAGTATGTACAGTTGAGCAGGTCAGAACATGAGGTGGGTCTTGCTGCGCGCCCCAGTCAGCTTGACGCCGGGCGGACTCTTCTTGACGGCGAGCTTCCGGCGCACGATGTACCACTCGGCGAGCACGGAGGCGAGGAGGAGAAGGAGACAGCCGAGGCCCAGGTGGTAGGCCCAGCGCGGAATGTGTGCCTTGTGGGCGAGTCCGGTGCGGTGGAAGTCACGCAGCTTGGAGCCTAGCTGGTCCACCAGGTCGCCGATGACCTGGTGCAGGGGCCAGCCCTGCAGGATGGCGTTGGTGGACTCCTGCTGGATGTTGAGCAGCGTCGCCGTCAGTCGGTCCTCGCCTGCAAGAAGGAAGAAGGATCCATTAGATGGGCCATTCGGGACATGCCTGAGTGGAGCGTCACCGAGGAGAGCTTGCGCGGGTCGTTGAGCAGCCCGTCGAGCACGATGAGCGCCAGGATGTTCGGCGACTGGCACTGCGGCCGCGCCACGTCCGACACGAACCACCGGTCGTACAGCACCGAGACGTACACCTGCAAGCGCTCAGGCTACTTGACTCCGGGGGAGAGAGATAAAGGAGAGGCAGAGGGATGCTATTAGGCAAGGCATAAGGTGGGCAAACTGAAATTGACAAGACTTCTCGGGTGCGGACTGGAACCAGACCCTACAAAGCGATGATCGGCATCAGTACCATTCACCCACTGCTTAGCGACACTACCATGGCGAGGAAGCATCCAAAGGCACCACCTTTGACCCCGGATACCATGCGAGTGATTGGGTGCACCGCTGCAAGCTGCAAGCGGACAGACAGAGACAGAAGATGCAGACTCAGACAGTCTGTCTGTGCCCAAGGGATCTCGTTTCGGGACCCGCTGCAAGCGGACAGTCTAGACAAGATGGCCGAGACAGACACAGACAGAGAGGTAGACGAGACAAAAAGGTTAGGAAGCCTTTCTGGAAAACGCTCTTCTTAGATCTCCTGGAGATCTCCCGAAGAACGGCGACCCTAGGAGAGGGACCCACCTTAGTGAAGGTGCGGACGCTCTGGACGAAGTTCTCGACGCGCTCCGCGTCCATGCGGAGACAGTTGTCGTCGAAGAGACACTGGTACTCGGGCCTCCCGAACACCTGGTCCACGGAGGGAGGACTCTGCAGGCTCTTCACTGTAAGGCACTCCTGAGCTGAGGCGCCTGAAGGGCCACGTACCGAGCACGACGCCGAGCGTGTAGGAGTTGTTGACGAAGAAGAGGTCGCGGTGGCGCAAGAAGGCATCCAGAACCACCGACGAGCCCGACTGGCTCAGCTGCTGGTGCAGGTCGCAGATGAACGGGAGGTTTGGGAAGAGGGTGCACGAGGCTTTGTACTGAAGTGGCACAGGTTCAATGTTCGTCCTTCTGGACGTCCCATGTTTAATTCCTTCCCTGTGGTCCCTTGGTCCCATATGTAACCCCAAACAGGGTGCCGAGATTGCTCCGTTGTTATGAAAAGCCGAAATTCAAAATCTGACGTTCCATTGGCCGCAAACCCTTCTCTGGGGACCCTTCTCGCCCCTCCGACACCCTCCCATCACTATTGATTCCTCCCACGAATTCACAATTTTTATTTGTATAATTTTGCATCCAAAATCGCCTTTGTCACCAGTTTCATGAGGCAATTAATCACACGCTTTAAAGGCAGAACCGGATGCTAAGAAGAGTCCTTCTTGGGCACAAATTTCTGAGAAAAAAAAACATTTTTTTCGGTCTTTTTTGCGTTTAGGTCTATGGAGAGTTTGTGCCTTTCGACAGTGTGGATCTCAAGTCTATCACCAACTTTGAACTTAGAACACCTCCTTCTGGTTTGGCTAATCACCCTGGACTCGTTCGAATCTGAAGAAGACAACCTGTGCGCTACGATCTTAAATCTAGCAGTAATTTAGCCGTAGTAAGACAGCTGGAGAACCGGATGTAGACAAGAGTCCTTTTTGGGCATAAATTTTTGCAAAAAAAAAATTTAAAAAATATAAAAAATTTTTTTTATAAAAAAATCCATTTTTTGGACCTTTTTTAGAAAAAAATGAAAAAATTAATTTGCCTTTAAAAAAGTCATTTATAAACGTGACAAACGTCCCTAAGGCAATGGCGTCATCCATCAAGAAGCCCCTAGGTCACTCCCACAATCAAGCGCCTGGCAAAATCGGACGAAACCCAAATTTCGAAATGCAATTTGCAACTCCCAGGGCCCCTTTTGGGTGCCTCCCCCTCGGATCGATGACGAACAGCTGTTCGGGTCACTTACCGCCTCGGGGAAGTAGAGGGGCGACGGGAAGGTGCACGGCGTGAAGTAGGGCGCGTGGCCGGCGGCCGCGCCGACGGCGCCCAGCAGCAGAAGGAGCGCCATCGGCTACGGTGCGAAGTGCATGACTCCTGCAAAGATCGGCGAGCGAGATGCGAATATCGACCGCAAGTGTTTCCACTTTTGGGATTTGGCCCTCGAGGCGCGCGGCCGCCCCCGCCCCGCCCCCGGGCGCCGAACACCGCCATTCGACCTCGCCAAACCATTAGGCGTCCTTTTTATACAAATCGTGGAGGGAGAAGGGGATGCGAGGGTGCGTTAGAGTGAGATGGAAGGGTAAGAAGTCACCTATGAAGAAGGAGATGTATGAGAGAGGTGTGCAGAACTCCGGAGGAGGACAACAAGGAGTCAAACAACATGGAAATCTTGCATCCTATAAAAATCGGACCCCCCTGTTACCCTGCCCTCTCTGACTTCAGACGATCGTGGTATTTCCACGCCACTTCCAGGCCAAGATTCAGTCATTTTCCTTTGGCTTTCCCACGAGCCAACCTATCTCCAGCAATGCGAACCTACTAGAGAGTTTTTTCTCGATTTAATCGTCACGACAACCCTAGCAGGGAATGGACACTCGGCCAATTTCCCTTTCCCACTTAATGACGTCGTCAGAAGCCCTCCTGCCGTGCCGAGGAAGGAAAACAAACAAGCAGGAAAAAGCCAAGACAGAAGAAGTAGATGGGGAACTTGGCGACCTTCTTCTGAGGGTTTCATGGTCCAGAATAGTAAATGAGCCTCAAAACCAACAAACAGTAATGCTTGGGGCCCGCCGCGCCCCTCGGAGTTCGCCGCCGGCGTAATTAATATCTCGGGGGGCTCCGACGGCCAAGTCGGAGGAGCCGTGGAGGTCGTCGGACGCATCCATTATTCAGTCGTTCCGGTCCACTGGAGATGCGATGAATCTCCCGGATTAGTCCGACGGACTCCGGTCGCCAGGTGGAGTGCGTTCTCGGCCCGGTCTCGAGGGGAACGGGCTCCTGGGCGGAAGCAAAACGGCACCTGCGAGGTCAAAGGCGGAAAATGATAAATTCCATTAGGGACGCACTCTTTTTGCGCCTTTCGCAAATCGAATCGAATTTTGCATTTGTTATGTGCGCGTTTCTGTCTCGCCGCCTTGTTTACGGGCGCTTCGGCGCTCGGGACACGTTTCGGACGTCGGACAGGAGTCTTGGATGAGGGTCCTGGGCAGGCCAAACTTAAATGGACAGGACTTTCTTAACTAGGTGGCATCCCTTGAGGTCTTAAGGGGGAAGACTATGGCGACAGTTCTTTTGATACTCTGAGACTAGAGAAGGTGAACAGTTCTTCTAGAGTCCAAGCTTCGTTCTCCGGGCTAGGAAATGCTCAGCCAAACCCCGAATTCCCCTCTCTACCTAAAGCCGGCCTAGAAAGCTATTAAAGGAAGGCAGTGGAAGTCAAAAACAGCAGCTGGAAACCCTCCACGGCTCGAGTTGGGGTGGGGCTCACAGATCAAAGCAATCTGGTTCGCCTTCTCTGTGTACATAGCCAAGCCTTCGACGAGGCCATTCAGGAAACGTCAAAAAGAGTCACCAAAGTGCCACTTCTCACTGGAGGAGGGCAAACGCGATGGATACTTCCATGTCTGTCGATCTCCTCAGGGTGGGAACAGCGACGAAGATCCTGGGAACGCCCCGCGGGAAAGTCGGTCTGAAGTCAACGAGAGTCAAGTCGTTTCCCTATGCATTTGGAATGGACACACCGCCACTTCATGCCTCCCGGTGTGGGTCGAGCTGAGGATAACGGGTGTGTTGGATCCATAGGACAATGAAGAGGCTTATATGCCACCTTGAAGGCTCTTGAGGTCAAACATTCTTTGGTCCTCGAAAGAGACAGTCAAGCAGTTTGGAAGTGGAAGACTCATTCCTACTAGTACACTTGAGTCACCTTCGAGTGACTCTGTTGAGGTTTCGGTGTCTCGTCGGTATCACTGCTTGGGTGGACAAAACAAAGTAGGTCAGGTCCGAGTGGGACTAAACTATAGCTCACTTTAGTGTTTGACAAATGAGCCAATGAGAACTCGAGCCTTCAAAGCCTGAGCAATTGGGTGCTCCAAATTCGACCTACCGTCATCTTCTATGACTCGAAATTGAGCAGCCGCGAAGATCAGTCCGCATCTTCGGATTCCGAGTGTTCGCACCATCCTGGCATTGCTTGGAAGGCAACCTAGTCTTCCACTTGTCACATTCTCTGGAATCCCAACACGATCACCCTTCCTCCCACCCACCGTATACTGTCTTAAGTCCCGTTTCGGTGTCACCTGTGTGGTGGGCCGTCTTCCTCCTTTGTTTCCCACCTCTTGGAAGGCAACCGAGTCTTCTGTTTCTCTCTGTTGCGGCTTCGTTTATCTCTCTTTGGTCCTTTCCAGAGGATGGGCAAGAAGCGGAAGCACGAGGAGACGAACGGCGACTGTGCCAACGAGACTCTCGAGGAGACGTTCGACTCGCCGTCGGTCCCCAAGAAGTCGAAGCGCGCCCGGATGAATGAGTCAGTCGTCGACGACGCCCAGCCCGACGACGAATACGAGATGTGGCTCGTGAGGAAGCCCGTTGACGTAAGTCAGGTCCCAGAAGGCCCTGAGCACCTCTAGTTCAGGTCCCCATCGAAGATCTCGGGAATCTGAAGTTCCCCAGGAAGTTCCGATCGAAGCTCGTGACATTCGAGTCGGCGCTGGGGGAGCAGGACGACGAAGGAGACGTCCTACAGATGGACTGCGAGTTCGAGAAAGCCGAGAAGGACATCGTCTACATCCCCGTGGGCCAGGGAGAGACCACAAAGGACTCCAAGAAGCTCAAACCAGGTGAGCCCCGTTTCCTCCTTCACTTGAGAAGGCTTCTTTGAAAGCTTGTACGGTCATATTCTTTTCCATTTTGACGCTTCTTCTTCTTCGTTCCACACAATACAAAGAGAAATTGGCTTTTCGCACACTGAACCTTCCATTCCAGCGGGAGTCATCGGCGGCGTCGCCCTAATATCCCGGAGAACGAAGCTCGTCGACAAAGGACCCATAAAAGCAGAAGAAAACTTCCTCGAGCCGGACGACCCGCACGCCTTCGTGGAGCCGATGCCCTTCGAGATCCATTCGATCAGGCGCAAGCCGAAACTGAAGCTGACCGGCCTCAAGGAGCGTCTCGTCGCCTTCGGATGCCGCGACTAGGGCCATTATCATTGTTACGTTTTGTTGTTACCTTTGCTTGTTGTTGTTCTCAGACTTTTATGAATCCGCTCATTTCGGAACACTGGACGGGGACAAGATTTTTTGGTTATAAAGTGTCTTAAGTGAAGATGGAGCCATTCTTGGAGCCGAAGGAGGGGGACTGAGGAATCATGGTAATAGGCTGCTACTTGAATCGTGCTTAGATGTTCTCCTTTCAGATGTCTTGGTTAGAAGCTGTTGGGGAACGTTTCCCACCCGCCCAAGACCTCCTCAAAAGCTCGGGCGTCTCAGACTTCGGTGGAGCGGCTCATTTCTTCACACTGAAGTAACTGAATGCGGTCGATCGTCGTGCTTCTGCTGCTCCTGGTCCCAGTCCAGGGGCTCCTCTGCATGGACTCGCGGTCCCAATGGACGCACGAAGACCCTCCTGGCTCAAGTAGCTGCTCGGGCGCGCCCTTCCCCTCCCTCTGCTACGTGATCTCCAACTCGACGAGCAAGACCTCGCGCTATGGATGCATCCTGGATATGGTAAGAAGCGGTAGGACTCTGTGATAAGGATTCACCTTGTAGAGATTCGGCGGAGCTTCCAACGCGGAGAACTTCTGCCATGGAAGGACCGTGGAACGATGCAAGGAAGCCATGTTTCCAGTGGACGACTCCTTGTCCCTCTGCTGCTGCAAGGGAGATCTCTGCAACGCGCCGATGAGGGATGAAGGCCCGGGAGTGCCACGTGAGTCGAAGGAGTCCGTGCCAGGATCAAGGAGTTGGTTTCAGATTTCAAGGTGCTGCGCGGAACGAAAAGGAATGAAGTCACGCAGACGGAGGGCACGTCCATCGGAGGCATCCTCGTCGGAGCCATTGGCGGAGTAGCCCTCATCGCCGTCGTCGTCGTCGGCGTCGTCGCGGGCTACCGGAAGTACCAGAGGGTCCACCCTTCCTTGAAGTCACCGAAGCTGCTAGGGTACGATACTGTAATTTCTGCTTAATTCTTGGACTCCTTTTCAGGGAAGAAACCGGAGCGGTGCCGTACAGCGAAGCGACTTCTGATAATCCTTCGGAGAAGAGCGTGGCCGACCGGTCCGAGTTGAATCCAGTGGTGCAGAAGTCCTCCCAGAACGCCGTCCACGTGGACTGCACCGAGACGGTGGTTCCCGCTCAGATCTCCGAGGAGGAGCAGTACGGGCTCATGAACGCCCTCAAGACCCAGAACTGGTCCAAAGGCCTTATGAACGCTTCCAAACGGCCCATTATCGAGAAGGTGGTCGCCTTCGGAACCTCCGACGACATTACCGTAATCGGATCAGTGCGCCAGACGAAGGAGGACCATGAACTGTCCGAATATCTCATTCCGGTCAACGTCCCGGAACCCCTACTGGCAAGACTCATCAGGAACGGACCGCGTCAGTTCTCCTTCAGCTTCGAGGAGTTGGTGGAGCTTCTGGAGGCGGCGACCGCCTGCTTCGCCAAGGAGCCGTCCCTGTTGGAGGTGCCTGTGCCCTGCGTCGTCTACGGCGACATCCATGGCCAGTACAGCGACCTTCACCGCTGGTTCAACCTGAACGGTTGGCCCCACAAGATGCGCAGCGTCTTCCTCGGAGACTTCGTGGACCGAGGCACCCACGGCATTGAAGTCGTGGCGCTACTCGCCGCTCTCAAGGTAAGCCAAGGCAGAGTTCGTGCTTAATCTGGTCTCTAGGTCGCCTTCCCCGAGCAAGTCTTCATCTGCCGCGGCAACCACGAAGAAGAATCTCTGAACAAGGCGTACTCGTTCTACGAGGAGGTGTGTCTCCGCTTCCCCTCTACTCCGGAGACAGGTTCGCCCCCCTCAAGTAGCTTTCGCATCCGAGGCTGTTTCAGAAGGACGAGACGGTCCCGTGGTCTACTCCTACTTCAAGAAGCTGTTCACGCACATCCCGCTTGCGGCGCTGATGGGCGGTCGAGTCCTGGGGATGCATGGGGGCATCAGCCCGAAGATGGAGTCGCTGGATGCGATCCGGCGCATCGCACGGCCCATCGACGACTTCGAAGTAGGAAGCCTCGCCTGCGACCTCGTTTGGTCCGACCCGGACACCGACGGCGACCGGACCGGCTTCCGACCCAACTTCGACCGCGAGCCCCACCACGGCATCGGCCAGCTCTTCACGGCCGAAGCCGTGAAGTCCGTTTGCAGGAAGCTGGGCATCGACTTCATCATCCGAGGACACCAGGTTTGTCCTCTCTCCCACCGTAACCAACTGTAATTCTCAGGCGCCTCTCCACGGCTACGCTCTCTTCGCCGACGGCCACTTGATGACGCTGTTCTCCGCACCAGGCTACAAGGGATCGACGCAGAAGGACGTCAACATGGGCGCATGCGTGGAGATCCAGAAGGACATGACCATCACGATCAAACAGGTACTTTTCCCAGTGGGGCCCTGACTCACGAGTGCTTCCAGCTGAAAGTCAGTGAGAAGTTCCGGAGGAACCGAGTGGACGACGTGGAAAGAATGAAGGCCACCCGGAAGCTGGCTCGGAAGCTGAGGGACCACGTGAAGGAGAGCAAGACGGATTCGTGTGAAAAGTTGTAGAGCGCCTCGTTTTGAATATAAAATGTTCAAGTTCACCTATTCGAGCAATCTTAACTTGGCTTAGAGATGGGTTTCTACTTGCTTTAGATGATTTCGTGTATATCCCGCGTAGGACTTAAGCCCTCTGCGCGGTAAAACAAGCACTCAAGTGATGGGATAGGAGGTAAACCTTGACTCCTCTAGTAGTGTAAGATGTGGTTCGACAAGAAGCGGTGCAACATTAGGATTTATTCAATACAATACTATCAATACAATGGTTGTAACATGTTGTAGCAAAATACCTCTCGTTAAATACCAAATACCTCGGCGTTACCTCTCTGCGTCCATCCATCCTTGCGGTGCATATCGCACGAGTTCTCTCCTGTGGAGTGATCCGCAAAAGATCGTCCATTATTTTGAGGTAGGACGACGGCGTTTCTCCGAGGGGGGCTCCATGCTTGAGGAAGTGGCTGGTGAAGGCCAGCACGCTCTTGAAAAAGATGGGAATGGGGGTGTGGGTCAGGAAGACTCTGACGCCATGGACTGTCCCCACGTACTTGCTCACGATAAGCTCGAATACGCGGGGGTTGGCTTGGAACCACTGCTCAGGCAGCGATTCGACGGGGTATCCGGGCTTCAGGCTCCGGAGCGTCTCCACGACGCAGGCATTCTTCCATTGGAACGCGTCCACGAGGGCTTCTCCACGTTTGGCGGCTACCTGAAGGGGGCGGGATCCCCATTCCATAAGAGAGCCTTGCAGGGGGAATTCATCGTCCAGGTCCATTATTATTCGCTTCTGGGAGAGCGTGGCCTTCTTAAGGATGTTCCTGGTGAAAGGCGATTGCGCCTTATCAGTTCCAGTACAGTGTAGTACGTTTTCTTCGTCTTCTTTGAGGCTATCCTACAATTCATGTGAGTAAAGTGCCTTAAGTATTCATCTCATAATCAATTCCTCATCTTCTTCTTTGCGCCCACCAAACCTCTGTTTTGACCGCTGAACAGAAGCTGGCAGATGGACGATGCTCCAAAATCCCAGAGCCACCTTTGGCCACTTCTTTCCGAAGGTGAGCAAATCGGAAAGGAGTCGACACGTTGGATTTGAACCAAGTAGTAGAAGAGAGTCAAGAAGGCACCAGTGGACGGCTTCTTGAAGATATGGAAAGGGTCGGCTTCTGTGCCGATGCCCCTCTTGACCGACAGCGTAAGGAAGTCTGTCCTGTTCCCGTACTCTACGAGAATTTACCGGGAACCACTTTCCGGTTTGGGTGATCCTACCGTACTTCTGGACAACATCGAAAGCCGAGACAATGTAATGCAAAATGTCCAAGTTTATGATATGCTACAACACGTTTTCCTATGTACACGTTTCGCGTTCATCTACCCGTCGTGTAGAATCCGCAAGTGCAGTTGTCCTTGTAGTCCTGGAGCCGCTTCCTTAGCATGGCGATCTGAGCGTCCTTGGTTCGGAGGGCTTGTTTCAGCTTCTTCACCGTCTTCGGAGAGGTGAGCTGCATTTCGTTCAGGATGGTGCTGGCGGAAGGTCGTTGCGTTGGGTCCTCGTGCACCATACGCTCAATGAGGTTTCCCTAGAAGCGCAATTGTAGAGGTGGCAACGCAGCGAAGACTACTTACGATTTCCCCCCAGCGGCTTCTGAACTGCTCAGAGACCTTCCCGGTCCTTCGGATGTTCTCCAGGAGATGGACGCGCTCCATCGCGGTCTTCGCAGTGTGGAAGAATTCGTACATCACCAGACCCAGGCTGTAGATGTCCACCGAGCAGTCGTACTGCTTAGAGGAGAGCTGCTCCGGCGGGGCGTAGTGGATTGTGCCGACTCCCTCGGTCCTCAAGTGGTCTCCGTCGCCGCTGCAATGCGGCGAAGAGGATTCCACGTCGGAGAAGTGTCTTTCTTGGTGGCATGCCAGCCCAAAGTCTCCCAGTATGGCTCGGATTCCTTTTGACGTCTCCTGGAGGAAGATATTGCTTGGCTACAAGAAGCATCTGATGTAGGAAAATCAAATATACACGCATACCTTTATGTCACGATGGATTATGTTCAGCCCTTCCTCGTGAAGGTAGGACAAAGCCGACAAGACATCCTCGAAGATACTGTAGGCATCCATCAGGTTTACCGTCGGTCGCAGCGAATTATTCCGTTTTTGGAGATAATCCTCTAAGCTCTGCCTACATAGCCCCATTACTATGTAAACGGTGAAGCTTTCGAAGTTCTGGAAACGCCACAGGTTATAAGGGACAAGCAGGGCAGCATACGTTTTTGAACTCAGGGAGGGTCGGAACCAAGGCCAGAAGAGGTTGTGGCTCGGTCTCGGTGTCGCTATCCTGCTCGGTTCCATCGCTACTAGAGCCTGATGAGCTCTCAAAGCAGATTTCACAGTCGCCGTCGTCGCGTTCATCGTTCTTGTCTTCGCTTTCCGAACTGCTTCTGGACGAGTCCGAGTCAGAATTCGTACTCTCGTCGGTGGAATCCCCATAGAACTTGCTCTGAGGACGATGTGGAGAATGAGTAGAAGGGGCCCATGACCTAAAGAAGGTCCAATTCTATTACCATAGTCATAGCCTGCACTTACACTTCGTCCGAAGAAGACTTCTCGTCGCTGTTGACCGCATTCATTTCCTCGATGCTCACTTGAGATTCTAAGGACGATGAGACGGACGCGGGGAAGTTCTCCTCGTCAAGCTCGAACCAGGAAACATGGTACCGCACGATGCTCTCATGGTTCAGAGAAGCCAGAATCCGGACTTCGTGCAGGACGGCCTCCAAGGAAATGCTATCGGTCCTCATCCTCCTGATCTTGATCTTCTTCACGGCGTAGAGCTGATGGTCTAAGTTCGACTTGACCCTGAAGACCCTGCCGAATCCTCCGGCGCCGATCTCTTCCAGTTCCTCGTAGTCCATTTGATACCGCGAAGATACGTTTTGTTGGATGGTAAGCCTAAAGTCTTTAGTAATGCCGAGAACCGTTAGACCCAAAGAACGAACGGTTGGTCGAGGAATGGGTCGCGATAGAGCCCTGCTTCGCTGATGATGATGTTCTGGATAACATTCACGATGGACATCCGGTAAGGTTTGTACTTCTCGGAGAAGTGAACGGCACTGACGTGCCCCGTGCTTAGCATCAATTTTGAGAGGCCTAAAGTGGACAATCAGTGGGATAATGGCGACCGGAAACATACTTCTGCGCACGGTCTCCCTCTTCGGTTCCACTACAAGTTGCGCGATCATCTCGATAAGGGAGGCGGAAAGGAACTGCAGCCCCTCTGTGTTGAACTTCTCCTGGCGGTTGGCTTGCTCGATCGCATCCTGGTGGCGCTCAACAACAATGGTGCTGATAGACTCTCTGTCTGGAACTGAAAGGACTCAAGATCAGCATCTTCTTCTAGCACAGGTTAAACTCACCCTTGACTCTAGAAGGCGGTTGGGATTCGGATTCGTCTAGGTACTTCTCATCCTCCTGAAGCCAGTCGTCCTCCTCCAGTTGCTCATTCTGCGAACCCTTGGGCAACATCGTCGAGGACACGATCTGCAACACCGCAAAGAAGTTAGCTGTGGCTAACGCGATGGGACTTCGCGCCATCTCCGTCTACGACCGAACTCGACCGGACAGACTTCAGACTGATCAGACAGGTAGACTTCAGAGACGTTCCAGAACATTCCAGACAAAACCATCACTCGGCGAACTCCTAGACTGCGGAGCGGTTGCAGATATCTCTTAAGCTATGCTGTACTTCTTCATGTACGGGACGTTGTGTGATATGCTTCATTATGCGAGAGTCATAACAGGTAAAACAGAAGGGAACGTAATACAAACTGCAAATATTTCACACTTCATCAGTGCGGGCGCGACATCACACCATTCAGGGTCGCTCTAGAATCGCTCGAGGGATCTAGCGGGACTCCCGCCGGAAGCTCATGGACTCCACTCTCTGCAATGATGTCCGTTAGCGAGGAGGACGAACTGGAACGCGGCGAACGGAGGATCTCCTGGATGTGCTGGACTATGAGGTCGATAGCCACTTCGTTGTCCACCCCTCGGGGAATCACCACGTCCGCGTACTTCTTGGTGGGTAGGCAGAACTCCTCGAACGCGGGCTTCACGAGGGTCAGGTACTGGTGGAGCACTTGGGTCAGGGTTCTTCCGCGGTCCCTCGTGTCGCGCTCGACTGAAACGAATGGGTGAGAGTCGCGACTTTTGAATCCTGAGAAGTGACTCATGGGTAGCACAATGTGGCCGAGAACGTCACCTAACTGATAACGCCCTTAGATAACGTTTCCGAAAAGAAAAAGCGAAAGGTCAGCTCTCAACAGCGTACCTCTCCTGGCCAGGCGAATATCCGAATCCGCATCGACGAACAGCTTCATGTTGAACATATCGCGCAGATTCTGGTCGTAGAAGACCAGAATTCCCTCGACGATAATCACGTCGGCTGGCTCCACAACGTCGAAGGAGTCGATGAGTCTGAAACCGAGCGGACTCCTTGGAAGAAGGAGACTCCGAACCTCGAATTGGTCTTGAAGTCGTAGCGAGGGATTCGCTGCGCCTTCCCGTTCCGTAGGGACTCCAGCACCCGCATCATGAGGGGATGCTCGAAGGCGTCCGGGTGGTCGAAGTTGAAGTCCCCTCGGAGGGCCCGCTGGTTCTCCTCCTGCGTGAGGTTACGGTAGAAGGAGTCCTGGGATATGGAGACCACGCGGCGCTTGTTCGGGCCCAGCATGTCCATGATGCGAGCACATACCGACGACTGGAACGGGTCGTAGAAGCTACTTCATGGTGGAACCTACCTTGCCACTGGCCGTTCCTCCAGCGACTCCTATGAGGAAAGGGACTTTGATCTTCGAAGAAAGGGACATCGCGCTCACGTCCATGCAGAATCCGTTGGAAGTGCCAGATGTCGACGGCGCGTAGGTCGTTCCACCCTACTGGAATCAGAAGATACGGGCTATCTAAGAAGGCAGGACGCGGTTCACGAGGTAAAGCAGGAGAATAGTGCAGCTAGCGTCAAAATACGAAAATACAGCCATCAGATCACCTTGTGCCAGCCATGGTCGGCCACAGAGGAGAAGAAGCGCCTTGCAAGAAGCTCCCTACAACGTTGCATCAACCTCTCGCCCGCACAACATCTGTTCGCCAACAGTATTGATCAACGAATGATGAAATTCTATCGTGCTAAGACCTCACCTTCACAGCATTTTGGAACCGGAAGGCACGGCTTTTCAGACCTCAAAGCCTTCGAGACCTATGCGCCCTGCTGGTAGTCCCTTTCTTGGCTGCTGGCTTCTCCCCAAGCCCTGGAGCTACCCTGGAACCGGTACTTCTGACCCCTAGCGGATTGTCGGAACGTGTATATGGAGTAAGTACTATTTATTCACCTGTTTGTGAAGGCCCGTTGGTTTAAAGCGAAGACACTGAAGGCACCGGAAATTCACAAGATTCTAAGGCCTACACACTCGGAGGCTTCTCCACCCGTCTTCGCACGCCACCCGTCTCTTTCGCCACCTTCCGGGCCGGTTCTGACCCTGTAGAAGGCGCGACCCTTTTCTTCCTCTGCTTCTTGGGAGGGTCCACCACAGATTTCAGTCGCGTCGTCAACATACTCCTCAAGGGGCCGCCCAACTTCAAGCGCTTGTCGAAGCGTATCCCTTCCAGAAGGTCCCGGGCGGATATGCTGGACTTGTTTCGCTGGATGGATTCCACGGGGACGACTCCGAAGCAGGCCATGCTAAACATCGATGTCAAGAAGGCGGAGAGTGGGAAAGCACCTACATCGACTGCTCCGTGGTTCCGTAGGAGTGTGTGTACCCGCGCTCCTCCATCAAGTAGTTCCTTCGTAGTCTGCAGGCCGATTCTATGATGTTGGCGAGGAGGATCTGAAAGAAGCGTTGGATACGGTAGCCATAGAGTTACTGTTCCTTACATTGGAGCTGGCAAGAACCATGTCGGCCGCGGACTGTTCCACCTCCTCTATCCTGTGCCGAGCCGCGCACTCTAGGAACCGAGCTTGAACTTCTTTCCTACTCGGAAGATCCCGTTGTTCTCTTTCTAACGAATCGGACTTCCCCGACAGCGACTCAGCATAGGGTTCTTCGTCCTAAAACACGGACCGATCAGCGAAATTCCCGGGCCAAGGCTCTGCCAAGGTTTGTTTCAATCCCTAGAAATGCAGTTGGAGTTGACACTTGACCTCGGGAGACTTACCGCTGTGAC
>JADLIF010003119.1:0-11579 GCA_016648015.1 Steinernema khuongi | reverse complement strand
GCCCTGGGAGGTCGGTCTCCATGCAGCTCCACAACAGCCTCCAGGAGCTTCCTGCAGATGTCCCAGGCAGGTGGACTGAATTGACTGAATTGCCAGCCCCTCAGGAGGCCCTTCTTCATCGCTTCGACGATATGGTCCACTACGAACCCGTTATCTAGGACTCCTATCCCTCAAGATAAGAGGGACAGAGCGCAAAGAAGCCTTCTGTTAAGATAGCACATATTGCACCAGCAGCGGAGGTTAGGACGATTGCCAAAGTCGTCGTGGCGAGACCCGATCAAGATTTAGCACGCTACAGTAGCATTAATCTTGCACATGTTGTTTGGAATCCTCCCTCAGCCTACTTGAGGGAATCCGTGGGTGGCACTTCGCCTGTCAGGGCATTCTTAGGCGGCGACAAGAGACCAAAAGCGTTGCTTTCTTGTTCGCTTTCCTCTTCCTTAAGGGACCTAACTAGGAGTATTCGTGGTCTTGGGTGGAATCCCCCTGAGTCAGGATAGGGACCATTTAGATATGCTCTAGGAGGAAGCTGAAACCGTGGATGACTCACTGCCAATCGCCTCCCTTCTTCTCTGCTCCATGGTCCCGTTCCTCTGGTCCCGCACAGAAAAGTGCCCTCGCCTCCTCGGGGACCGATTCTCGCGCGGGTACCTCGTCAAGTGGTTATTTGTGGGCTGTGGCCCTTTCTACATGTTTTCGGGTGCCCAGAACTTTCGAAATTTATGACCTGTCCGTCGGTCTCTGGTGTCTGTTCTCTTCGTGGCGGGACCACTTCAGTGACTCTCGCGCATCTCGTGGAAAGCTTCTTGTGTGCACAGCCGGGTGCAAGCAAAAAGAGGAGAATTGAATCCAGCGTTGCTCGTTGATTCGTGTCGAGACCATCCGAAAAAAGCGAACATCTCGGATTGGATTTGCCTGTTCCTGCAGCGGCGTCGTAATTTTCGGTCCCAGCGGTCCAAGTTTGCAACATTTATCACCAGCAAAGTCCCGATTCGAACGTACGCTGCTTCGTGCTGGGACCAGTCTTTTCGTGCTGGGACCAGTGCTTTCGTGCTGGGACCAGTCAACGCAGATGTTCGACTTTGATGCATTTGCTACTTTTGTGCCTGATAGATTTTATTTTCTTTTACATTTGCTAGACTCAGGGCATTCCACTCAGGACCATCCTGGTAGCCTACCACATTCAATCAAAGTCGAACCCAAGCAATCGTGCTGAGACCAGTCCATTCGTGTTGAGACCCTCGAGAGGAGAAGGACCAGTTGCCCGCTGGCGTGTGCCGCGTCGTCATTTCCAATCCCCGCGGGACCCAAGTTTGCAACATCCGACTCTAATTACGTTCTCCCGGTGCCCCACAGCCTCGGAATGAGTGCATTTTGATCCGGGAAGATCGTGGTGGGACCAACCCAGTCGGGTCCTTGACAACTTTATTGAAAGAAGTGACGTCTCCGTTGCTCTGTCACTCAAGAAGGACCCCCTAGAAGGAGTTCCTCTCTGTTTTTTGGCCTCCATCTCCTACTTCCGTCTGCCCTCAAGTCCAAAAGAAGAAGAGGAGTGTCATGCGCGTCTCAAGAAGCCCGCCTCCTCGCCCCGGGGGGACTCTTCTTCTCGTGTCCCGGAGCGCGCGTGCACTTGCAGCAGGGTCTCGACGCGATCATCCCTCTCGGACTTTGCTCCGCGTCTTTTAATTAATTTGGCGCGCCATTAATCGCCTCGGGACGCGAGAAGTCGAGGCGCTCCTAATTAATAATTGGCACTCCTCTGCGTGCCAGGAACCTTTCGTGTCGGGACCATCGACTTCGGCCGCGATCGATGCCGCGTCTAATCGAATCGAGGCGCCGTCGGCTACTTCGGGTTGCGAAATGTACGAATCCGAGTGATTCGGCTCTGCGTGTGGTCCTTGATACTGGCGGAGGCGCTTCTCCCAACCCAGAGGGGCGGTCCCCACGCGATCTATTCGGAGTTAATTACGGCGCCGGCCTTTAGGGCCGCAGACGGGCCCTCGGCCGGCCTCGCAGAAGCGCACTTCGGTGTAATTAGAAGCGGAGAGGCGTCTGGTAATTGACTCTTCGGCCGAAATGAGAAATCCGAATTCGCGCCTTTGTCGCTCCTTGGCGATCGAGGCGCCCAAATTAAAAATGGATGAGTGTTTTCGAGTCGCGCGGCCCCGGGGAAATTACCATTCCGTCGCTGTCTACAGTCGTAAAGAGGGTTCCCGAGTGTTCGTGGCGAGAGACGCGTCCCGGAATCAGGCGAGGTCGGGTTGGAGAGGCGAGTATTCGGTAGAGATCGATATTTGGGTGATTGTGTGGCAGTTAGGCCGTCGTGGGCCAGAGCGGTGTCCTCCGACGAATCGGGCCGTTTTATGGTCCCTTTTTATGTTTTTTCTCTTCTGTGGACCTCAAGTGCTTCTTGAGGACGAGGAGAAGCAACAGGAGAAGCAGAAAGCAAGATGACCATAAACTGTTTCATTTTTGGGATGACACAACTCTTATTGTGGCTTTAATTGTCTACTTTTGACATAGATCGTGAGTCGATGGTCCCGGCACGAAAAGTTTTGGGTTAGATAAAACCTTAGTGGTGCCCACGTCGTTGTGGTGCATCAAGTGCTTTAGTTATTTCCCCCCCCTTTTTAGTCCTAAGCTGCAGTGATCGCGACCCGAAGTCGATGGTCCCGACACGAAAGGTTTTATGCTTGAACATCTGCGATGGTCTTTCCATGCAGGACACTTCCAACACCAAATTTGTACCCCATTATGATGTCTCTGTGAGCGCATCTGTACCCCTACTTGGACCTAAAGTATCCGGCAGTTTTGTTGCGGTATTCTGTTGAGGGTACGGTATTCAGGCAACTGATCGGGGGAATCTTTTGCTTCTTTGTCATGTTGGATTCTCGAGTGGATTGACGTTCCTTCTCGGGTTGTGTGCTCTTTGATCCTCTCGAATCCGTATTCCCAAGAATTGAGAGCCTCGATACTTGGGCGATACTTTTGGAGCCTTCCTCCCGAGTCCGAACACCAGTGACCCCAGCGAGATAAACAAATTTTGCATTCGGAATGGCGGATTTGCTGCATTCGGAATAGCAATGAGGGAAGCTCCGAACGCTCCAAACGTCGCTCAAGTGTCTCAATTATCCCAATTTTCCAGTTCTCCTTTTTGCCTTCTCCTTGCAATTACAATCCCAATCTGTTCGATAAAAACTGTTTTTTCGACCTTTTGGGTTAACCCAATCGGACCTCCATTAGCCCGAGCTCCGTTTCTTCTTTAATTCCTTTTTTGTCTCCTTAGAAGTCCGTTAAGAAGGAACGCCATATTCAGAGAAACCCTCGGGTCCTTTTTAAGGAAAAAAGGGCCTTCTTCTGGCAGAATCAAGACCTCTGGCTTCTGACCCCCTCCACCTCCAGACGCAGGATCGATGACGAGAGACATTTCCGCGCGAGACCCGAGCTGTCTGAGTTTCCTAGACAGATGCAAATGCAACTTACAGTCCGCTTCATTCCTCGGCACTCTCCACTGGCGAGTCGGTCGATGGTGTAGCTAAGGCCCGGGTCGTGTCAGGACCACCTGAGCAGGAAGTAGTTGAGGTCGATGCTTGTCGTAGTCGGATGCTTTCACCTTTCACCTTTTCCCGGTGCCTCCAGACTCCGCCAAATTTTCGCGGCGAGACCTTCGACATGCAAAAAAAAGTAGGAAGTTAAAGTGGCATCCGACTATAGGCGAGCCGCTTATCGTCACTTTCAGGGTAGGGGGAGAAGGCCTTCATAAGCTCCTATTGGCAACATCGATTTATAGATCTTTGACTTCTGACCCTTCTCCACCTCCACTCAAGAGCCTGGAGGACCACAACGGACTCCCTCAAGACCCTGTGACTCCCCCACACCCCTCCAACTTCATGCTTCTCGCTAAATCCGCCCCTAGCCCAGCCTCTGACCGGCCTCCGCAATTAGAAGTCCTCCGCGCCAATCGAGGCGCGATTCGGCGCGGTCACTCCCTCCAAGTCGAAATAATTGCTCGGAACTTGTTTTCCCTCCGGCGCGTCCATTCCTCCTCCGCGTTTGTTTACCCCGCGCCCTGCTTCTCCTCGCGTCTTATCAGCGCCGGTCAAGAGTCCGCGTCGTGACCCCGACCGTTTTTTGCGGTCCCGCCGCGACGGAAGTCTCCGAGGACGTCGGGACAATTCAATCGCCCTCCAGCGCCGCGTCATTCGATATCTCGCGCGACCTCTTCGTGCCTCTCGCCGCTTTTTTGGGCCCGAGCACCCTCGTCTCCCAGGGATATCGGCGTCCAGGCTCCCGGCCCGATCGCCCGATAAATTGCAGATGTCCGTTTGCCTTTTTCGGCTTCACTCATAATTCCGGCCAAGCGCATCGATTATCGCGCGCGCGAGTCGGTGTCGCGCGGCCCCTTTAATCCGCGTCCCGCCGCGACGTAAAAACAATCCCGGGGCCGAGACCTCGCGCACCCCCGCTGACATCGAGACGCGCAAAACAGCTATCAGAGGATGGGGCCGAGGGTTGTTTGTCCACCGGGTGAGAAGGGATGGGGCTGGGTCCCGACACGAAGGCCTGAGGCCCTTTATTTTGATGCATTTGTTGAGGATACGGTATTCTGGTAACTGAAGAGAGACCCTATTCACACCCTTTGTTTACCCTTCGGACAACCTCGGGTCCCGAAGCGACTTCCCTGAACGTCCCTTTTCTCCCTCTCAGACCGTCTAAATGAATTTGAGTCCGCGACAGACGTCTCCATTACCGCGCCACGACGAAGAGGACCTTTCAGAGTTCCGGACGAGACGCAGGGAACAATCGTGGCCGGACGCAGCAGCTGCTCGAACCCGTTCTTCGACGGCGGCATCATGGCGGACGCTGTCGGAGCGGCGGAGACGGTCCCGCCGCGATCTCTCTGGGACGCGCCTCGCTCCCTGCAGCCTTCCTGCTACGGAAGCATGATCGCCTCCACCTCCTCCTGCTCCTCTTCCACGTTCGAGTGGGTCCCGACTGGAAATGAGACAGGAGACTCTTGATTCCAGGATCTCGCAACGAATTCACAAGTCGGAGAGCGCCTACGGGTTCGTGGAGGCGCCGAAGTTCCAGTACGACATGGACGACGACCTGCGCGCCCTCAAGGAGCGACTCCGGCGCGCGGCCCTCTTCGACTCGGGAGCCTCGGAGATGCAGACGGTCCTGGAACGAAGCGCCAACGCGAACTACGGCACGGGCTGGATGCTGGCGGAGGAGATGTCCGACGCGGAGTCCGATGACGACACCTGGGGTGAGTCCAGAGGGAAGGGCCTGAAGAGTTCGTGGCGGGACCCACTGGTGTGGAAGCCCTAAACTGGATCGATCCAAGTCCGATTGAGAGCGTCGAGTCCTGGCCGGGTCCTGCAGGGAAAGAAGCTGTAAACAGCTGTATAGTTGGAAACGCGCTCTCTCCAATGTTGACTCTACTTCTCGATAAGGAGTCGACCCGATACAGCCCGACTCGATGATAGCCTCTGTCCTGGTTCATCGGAGCGCGACAAGAGGGGACACTTATCGCGACTCGGAAGGCCGCCAGGAGGTGGCGGAAGCTTCAGAAAGTTCACATTTCTGGATCAGGGGCCTATTCCGCGCAGGAGACCCTGGATGACGATGACGGTCTGCTGAGGGCGTCCATCGAGCTTGGGAGGATCCTTGAATTCCATTTCGCGCTAAGAGCCCGTTCTTCTTGGACGTAGATTGTTAGAGCAAGCTGAAGTATCCGTGGAAAACGATCTGGGTCCGGAGAGTCGATTGATTCTAGCACTCCAGCTCTGGAACTCGAAGCGCATCGATGTCTCAATAGTGGAGTGGATACGCTCCTTCTTGGGCGGTGGTATCACGGGGTGTTCCACGACAAAACGTTGACAGGAACCGGCTTCCAATGCCCTCTCCGTCCACAGATCCCCAATCCGCAACAATCGAAAACATATACTCTAAAACGGGTCCTCCCGAGGCTTGAGCCACGCTACTCCGACACATCCACGAAACCTTCCCCAGAAGAAGGCTGGGAGCAACATCCCCCTCTAGAAGGACCTGGGGGCCCCGATTACTGTGCGATACAGAACAAGGGTTGAAATCGATGCAGCGCGCCGCGATCCCACCGCGAAAGAGGAGAGCGACTGGGGCCCCGATGACACCTGGGAGGGTCTCCATGGGCACGGCCAGGGGAGGCGCGTGGCGGGACAACAATGGTGACCGGGTGGCCAGCTGCGCACAGTCGGTCAGGCGCACGCGCGCGACAATGACGCCTCGCGAGCGAAGTGGCTCGCCCGAAGAACCTCCGAAGGACGAAGGACCTCCGCCGGTTTCAGATGGCTACATGGACGTCGGCGACAAGAGGCTCAAGGTGCGCGAGATGGCCGACATCCTCGCCTCCCGCTTCGCCTTCATCTCCGGTGAGTCCTTCCCCAAGGTCCCTTCTCCCTCCCAGATCGGTGCGAGACCCGGGCCCTGATTGGCAAGGAGAATGACGAAAGGACCCCCTTTCTCTGTGAGAAGCACCTCTTTAGGATAGACCTCTAAAATCTATCTTCTTGTTAGAAAGCTGGGTTCCCTCGGCCCTCCTCAGAAGGGCGCCACGCTTGGATTCGACCCTGAAACAGGATCCGACTCCACAGCGATCGATGGCCTCGCTCTTCCCTCGTTTTACCTCGCCCACGAGTGTCGCCATCAATGCCAGGAAAAAACGTGTTACTTGCTATTAGGAACAAAAACCGAGCCGAGAGACCGTCGCGTGACTTTTGAAGACCTTCTTCTATCGATCTGACATCGAAGAAGGCCTTTGGAGGTCATCTGGGGGACTTTAGAATCGCTTTGAGACCACTTTTGGTCCGTTTAAGACTGTTTATGGCCCTTTTGCTGATTCTTTAAGGCTCTTTAGGGCCTCTCCTTCCCTCGCGGAGAAGTAGCCCACCTTAGGGTGGACACTGACGGTCTTTTCCCACCACTCTCCTCGCCAGAAGTAGTCCGACGCCAGGGCTTATGTCAGTCATTAAATGTAAATCATCGCGTGTGGCCTTCCCACGCGCCCAAAACAAACGGAACGCCTCCCGCGGCCCTTGTCACCCCCGCAAAACAACGCGGCTTAGGTAAGCCGCCCTTAGAGGGTCGGCTACTTCCGGAGGGACCCCCTTAAGACATCTAGGACCTGTCCCCGATGACCCCCCTCAGCCTCCTCTCCCTCCTGATCTTCCTGCGCCTCCTTCTCCTCCCCCTCCGACAGATCCTCCATCTCCTCTCCCCCTGGTCCCACCACGAAGTTGCCTGTTCAGGCCTGCGGACCCACGAGGGCTACTCCATAGTGACGTTCCCCGACAGCCACTGCCAGATCTCCTTCGACGACTACCACCTCCTCGTCACCTATCTCCTCCGCGTGCCACCGTAAGTCCGCTACCGTAACCCAAGGAGCCTGTGATACTTCCAGGCTGGAGGAGACCCACAAGGGCTACGTGCTGATCATCGATCGCCGGATGGACAAGTGGTCGTCCGTGAGGACGCTCTTCCAGTTCATAACGGTCAGTCATTCCTAATGCATGGCGACGGCGACGTCTTAAGGGGAGGGGGCGCTAATCTAATATGCTCGCTTCTTGGCGACTCGAATCAGAGAAGCCGATGATTCGAGCATCGAAGCGAGGCTCCGCAAGGGCGCGCCTAAGCTTCTGGCGATGGTCAGAGGCCCAAAATAGCAACCTTCTGTGAGTCGCCATAGTCCTGAGTCAGCTCCGAGCCCTTCGGCAAACAGCGGTGCGTGTGGCAATGGGATTAACCCTCGCCAGATGCGCTCTCTTTCGCCTGGAGCAACTCCGCTCGGATCGTGGCGAGACCAATCCCTAATGGTGCCCTGGAGGGAACGGTCCCTCTCGGGAGCCCTCGAGAAATGTGTTAATGACGCGGCGACCTCCTTCAGAGTTTCTTCCCCGACCCCCTCCGCGTCATCTTCCTCCTGAAGCCGGAGGGCGTGCTCCAGAGGGCGCTCGAGGTCGGCTACCGCAGCTTCGTCGACAACTTCAAGTACAAGGTGAGCGAGAGGGCCAAGGTGTCCGGGGGATCCCATTAGCGCGCCTCCTTCCGTCGCCGAAGCACTCCTCTGGCGAAACTGAAAATAGGCCGACAGGACCCTTTTAGAACAACGGTCGCGTCATCTGACCTCGGGTGCTCAGACCAGAGGCACTTCACCTCCATTAGAGACCCAATCTATCCCAAGGAGGAGTGCTCCGTTTTCGGACGCCTCCAGGCCCTTCCTTCTTTGCATAGACCTCCTTATCTTTAGCATACCTAAGCTCACACCTCTCTGTCTTCCAAGGAACAAAACCAAGCCTCTCCCTTTGGATCGTTTCAAGAATCCCCCCTTTCCAGAAGCGTCAAACCGGACCATCCCTCCCTTCCCAGGGTCCGCATGACCACATGTCCTGTAGAGCGGAAAATGCGCAAATTGAAAAGCCCGCCTGGAGCCTAAAGCCTTCCATGGAGATTGCCGGAAGCGCGTCCAAAACACTCTCTCCACAGCGCCCCTTAGACCTCCTTTTCCCACTTTCCTCCGCTCTTGGACAGCCTCTATACCAGGAGAAGAAGTCTCTCCTTCGGAAATGACATCAATGGAAGCCCCCTCTGCATGACTGGTTCTACTTCAGGCTAGTGGACAGAACCAGTGGCGAGGGAAATTAGCCAGCCTTTGTGGGTCAGAAATCCACGTTCCTCGTAGGAAGAGAGCGAAGAAGACAGCCCCCTAGGGCCTCGTCCTTGAGCCTTTATTGACCTGTTTTGGACTCTGCTCCATTCCTCATCAGTAGTATGCTTCTTTTGGACCAGAAACAGTAAAAGTAGGCTTCTCTTCCTCCCTAAACACTTGAGAGCATCCTAGCCCTTCTTCTACTTCATCTCCAGGCCCACTCCCTCCCTCCCCAGGCATGAGCGCTTTCGCTTCTCGGTCAGTGGATCCAGGGCGAAAGCGGATCCGGCGGAGTGACCGTCCGGTTTCGGCGCGCGATCGATCGCATCTCCGCCGCCCCAAATTCGGCGCGTTCGCCTCTCCGGGGCGCATTCACTCAATTACGCAAGAACAACAAACCTTTTTGTGGCTGCGGAAAACAGCGCCGAAGGAGTAGAAGGTCAGACGCGCGTGGTTTCAGGTGGTCGTCTGCCAGAACTCCCTCGAGCTGCGCAACTTCGTCGCCGCCGATCGCCTCACCATGGACGTCGGCGGACTCCTCAAGTACAACCACCTTGAGTGGGTCCAGCACCGCATGGTGAGTCCGAGGCCCCCCTTCCCTGAATCAGGGATCGCTTCAGGACATCGAGAGGATGAAGAGCTCAGCCGCCGTGATCGCCGAGAGTCTCTCCGAGTTCGGGCGCTGTCTCAAGGAGACGGAGCTGCCCAACGACGTGGAGACGACTGAGCGCATCCTGGAGGTCCAAACCGCCGAGCACGACGCCATCAAGGTGAGTCCTAGCCCTGTTGAAGTGCGTCCCTGTGAGGGGTCGTGAGAACAAGGTTCAAGTAGGAAGCCCGCGGGCAATCCCCCCACCACAGAGGTTTTTTCTCCTGTCAAACATCATCGCTGTCACCACCAAAAGCAGAACATAAATTCTGCCACTGGCGCGTGTGTTCCCGCTCGGCCCAAGGTCGCCGCGAGCGAATTAGGTCGACCGTCGCGGAGTCTAACTTTGAATAGAGTTAAGGGGTACAGCGAACTTTCTTCCTAATCGATTTACAGCCTTTGGCAGATCCATATTGACGTGGGGATGACGTTCTGGGGGTGAGTGGACAGAAGAGGGCTGAAAAAGAGGAGCTAAATCTAATACCGACTGTAGCGCAGGTTTTTGGTGATTGGCACTGCTTTGGATTTGTCATTGAGAGGTCGCAGGCACCTCAATCGAGGCATCTTCTGCTGTTGGTCCTCTCCTTCTATGACCCTTAAGATGCTGGAATGGGTGGACTGCCGAGTGGCCCATGAGCGTCGAAAATGCATAAAAAAGGAGCCCCATACTCCCGCCATGTTCTTTTGTCCCTTCCCTTCGCGACGCTTGGTCCTCCATCCCTATCCAGGGTGGGCCTCTAGTATTCTGAAGTTTGCGTGGATAGGTCTAAAGCTCCTCTAAAGGAATCGCACTTTCGGTTTCACTTCGCAGTGTTTTTTTTTCTCATTTTAAGGTCAAGGTCACTGAAATGTGGCTTTGAAAAGGGCCTCGGAACTAAGGCCCCCTTTTAGTTTAGAAGCCAGCTACTTGGATGTTTTGGCCATAAAGTGCAGGAATTTCCCTTATCCAAACGGTTCCCGAGTTCGATTCGATTAAAATTGACAGCCGATACTGAAGAAGCTTCTTCCCTTCTTTGTCCCCACCAAACCAGCAAGGTCCCGGCCACGAGAAGGAGAAGGAGGGGCGCTCAAGAACTGACGTTTTACAACGTAGCATTTAGAACTAATTGTAAGGTGTTTACTCTCCGCGGCATTTAACTTTCCGAGTCAGATTAACTCTCAAGAACTACTTACACGTAGTTTGTGATCTCCTCACTCACTCCTTGTGGAGGGTCTCATGTTTTTCAGAATGGGAGGTGTTCTCTCATTCTGAGAAGGGGAGTAAGCCTTCTCGTCCTACACGCTCTGTAGTTTGCTGGAAAGTTTTGTACTCTCTTTCTTCGTAGTTTGCCCTTGCCAGTACAAGGCACTAAGGACACTTCTAGGACGTTGAGCGACCGGTCACACTAACCCCCCGAAGGATCTCCCTTGAAGCGTGACGCGTTAGGAGCTTTCGCTCAGGTGCACTCCACCTGGAATAATTGATGTGGCCCGGAATCCCGCTTGAAAGCTCTGGCCGCGTGGGAGAAGATCTCTTCTAAGGGAGGCACATTGTTCTGCTGCTCTAGGAAACAAAAGACCTGCCAAAGGAAGATTCCGTTGTGATCCTATCGTAGATAGAGTCCGAAATCCAATCTGGGATGGTTTCCGATCTAAATTTCGATCTTCTTGAGAGACTATAGGAAAGAACCAGTTTGGAATAACCGTGATGCGGGGGACTCATTTCCTCTTCGAGAGATCCTGGCCCATCTCGGAAATCAAGGGGTCTTACAGGTCCTAAGTGACAATTGACCCACAATTTACTCAATGCACGTTAAGAGGACCTCAGCTGGGCGATCTAGAGAAGGCAGAGGTTCTAAACAATCCAATGATTTCTCTTTTTTGATCTTCTACAGGAAAACAGCCATTCGAAACGGTCAAGGTCACACACGTTTTGTGTTCAAAGAGCAGTCATGGATTCACCCGAGGAGCCTTCATAAGCTCCATTAAAGCTAGCCATATTAAGGTGTCCCGCTTGTTGAGGTCCTCATTTGGCGCTGCGAAACCACATTCCATCCTGTTCAAGTGAAAATACAGCACCTTCCAGCGCCAAAAAAAGCTCAGCACCGTCCAGGAAACTCCCCCCTATAAGACCCCAGCGGCCTCCCTCCTCCCCTCAAGGAGCCTGAGTCAGTCGCTCCTCAAGAAGACTGCCTCCTTCTGCTCCCAGCTCTGAGTCAGGTGCACCCTGGCGGCACAACATCACAGATCGCGCGGGCCTCTATT
>JADLIF010003115.1:0-11789 GCA_016648015.1 Steinernema khuongi | reverse complement strand
ATCTACAATCTGAAGCAGGGAATTTCCGAAATATGGTCCTCAACACGCACAGTTATCGAAAAACCCTTGAAGATCAGAGAAGATCGCTCAACCTCGCCGTTGCTCGGTCCCGCCACGAGCAACCTTCAGAACAATGTTTCAGTAGCGACTATATGCTAAAATTTTCTAGCTCCGAGGATTCTGTATTAGGAACTTACAGAGCTTTCCAAGAGGATAAGTCGCATTGTACTTCTGCCTGCACTTCTTCGGAGGGCATGTGTTGTATCCCTGCGTAGTGCTGTCCTGATCAAGCATCTTGATCTATAAATTAAAGAATTAAAGAAATTGTCAAATTACTAGGAGGTACCTTGTGGAAGTTTCCAGCGAAAAGGCTGTCTTTGTTGTTTCCGTAGAAGTAGGAGCAGGTGGTGGAACCGAGGCCAGGACTGATCTTGCGGATGTTTGTCGGATCTTTCGGGTCCTTCGTCAGATCCATTTGGTAGATCTAAACCAGCGGTTCATCATTATAATCTCTTTATTGTTCTGCTAACCTGATCGCATTCTGTTCCGTACGGACCTCCAGTAGCTTGAAAAGTGATAAATTTATCGTCGTAGCTGAAATGCGCAAAAAAGGTTACCAGACGACGCGGTGACTACCTAAAGTAGCCCTCGGCGTTCATGCCTCCGAACGTAAGCTGCTTCACATTCTTGAGGCGCTTCTCCTTAGGGTAGTGGAGTTGTCTGTTCGGTGTAGCAGGCGTAGTAGGCTCGACAAGCTCTGCCGCAAGGCAGACAAGAAGCAAGGTGGCAACACGCAACATGGTCAGATGTCGGCTTCGGACTGATAGCGCACAGAAGCTCTTTTGTCCTAGTTGTTAACAAGGTAATCTCCGACCGCCCCGCCCGTTGCATCATCGGCCGTCATATGAGGCGCCCTTGTATTTTGTCTCGGAGAACCGTGCTGCCTAAGTGGACTTTACATGCGATGGTCTCTTGCTTAGTCCCTTATCAGATAAACAAGAGTAGAAAATCTGCGGGACGAATTTTATTACTCTGGGCGTGATGTCCTTTGTGTTGTAAATTTAATCTTTCTGATCTCGATGCACCTGGCGATGACCAGTCTGTAGCCATTTCGAAAGACGCGTAGACAGGTTAAGTCGTCATTTTAAACATTACATATGTACATGTTTTGTGAGTTTGTTTATCAAGGTGAATAAACATTCGTATCTAAGAACATTCTTCTTTCTCAACGTTAGCATGGTTTGTAATTCCATTCAAAACTGATGAAAGGACAAAATATTGTTCATCTGGTTTACATAAGAAAATGTTTGTCAGCTGACACAATATGTTACCCAAGAGCAGGTTTAATGTAATCATTAGTAAATTTAAGCTCAAATCGATGTAATAGTAATTTTTTCCAATCATTGTCGATAAATTAACTCCAGGAAATTTTTTTAAGAACGCAAACATACAAGAGTATTAACCTGTAGAACCATGTGTCATGGATGTCATCCACATTTACGCCATTGTGGGGCGGATGGGCTAAGAAAAAAATTTTCTGGATGCACCAGACTTTTTTGTTTTTATGGCTTTTGTTTGCATAATGAACGAACTTCCATTGTGTATTCACTCTCTGTGGAAATCTGCTTCACTTGCACTATCACCAAAGCAAATGGACCAGAACAGTAGTGCTCGCAACACAAGGTAAACAAGGTAACTGGGGTTATTTGCGTCTGCACAGCGTCGGAAGCTATATATGCAAAATACAGTGTTCTATGGTCACTCTGCATTGCAAAAGCGAGTGTCGCGGCGATAAACACCTGTAGAATATGGGTCGGTTTCTGCATAAACAAAGGGAAATAATCGGAACGATTTGGCAAGTAGCCAGGCCATAGAAAGTATCCCATCACAGCAGAGATAGCTGGACTTTGTCCACCACAGATACCCTCATCAGAGATTCAGCACTTTGGTGAAACTTTTGTTTTCTGCATGTAGCATCTCCCTACGTGGCGTTGACGACCAACGACCGAGCCTCACTCGGCTTTGCACTCTCGTTCGAAAGGATTATCTGCTCGAACTTACGCATTGTAACGTGACGTGCTCACTTTAATCATATTGACCGTTTTGATCCGAGTAATGTCTAAAAATAGATTTTTTCAATAGAAGTGGCCATTTTTATTGATTATTAAATTTAATTCTTGTATTTAAAATATCAGCTTTCACGTCTGTTATGTCATAAGGCGAACAAATGAAAGGAAATATAAAAATACGCAGCCATGCACAATTCGCCTTCTTCAAATGTTAGACACCGGGCGGCTAAGCAAAAAAATCCTACAATACATCAAGGCTCTACAATACAAATCCTACGGCTACACGTTCATAAAGTGACAAGTTGCTTTCCTCAGTTATTATGAAATGGATCGATGAAATAGCAAAGAGCAAAGAAGGCAGTACATGGGTGCGTTCCACGTTGCAAAGCTGTAATCCTTCAGATACAACAACACATCTCCCATGTCCTATTCAACCTCTGTGAAGATCTACATATCAATCGCTTTCTGGATTTGAATCCATGATCCTCCACCTGCACTTTCATCAAAGCAAGTGGACAAGAATAGTCTATTTTTGGAAATGGAGTTAACAAGTTATATTGGGTTATTCGCGTCCTGTTATAACTCTTTACAAAGTCGGAAGCTATATATGCAAAATACAGTGTTCTATGGTCACTCTACATTGCAAAAGCGAACATTGCGGGCGATACACAACTGTTGATTATGGGTCGATTTGTGCATAAACAAGAGAAATGATCAAAGCTGGCGTGATCGGCACGGCTTGGCAAGTGTCCAGCTGTGAGAAAGCGTAAAATCACAAGAGAGGTAGTTGGACTTTGTCCATCACAAATACCCTCATCAGAGATTCAGCACTTTGGCGAAATTTTTGTTTGATGCATGTAGCAGCTACGTGGCACAGATGACCAACGACCGTGCCTCACTCGGTTTTGTACTCTCGTTCGAAAGGATGATCTGCTTGAACTAGCACTTTTACGCATTGTAAAGTGGCATGCACACTCTCGTCATGTGGACAGCTTTTAACCAAGATGCCGCTCTTGATTTACATCTTCCGGGGAAGCGTCTTGGGCCTTAGAACAAGAAAAGCACCTATTTGTACCGTTCCACATTAGATATCGCCATTGTCATAGAAAACGCTCACTTCACAAATTTGCGTGTCTTGTAGCCTGTCTTCAGGCGCATCCTTCGCCCCAGTGGGACTTCAGTGGGACATCGTGTCAAATCTTTCACCACAGCGTTTTCCTGTATGTATACTCCCCATTAGATTTGCTGAAAACCTTCCGTCTGTTCTTCAGCCTTGGTTGCGAAAAGCAGTGAGGTGGCACCGTTGGCAGTTTCTGTTGATTCATACAGCACATCCACCGTCAACAATTTATCCCAAACAGGAGCATAGAGCAGAAGCGCACAAAAACCGACGAACTACTCTCTGTCTTCCGCACACACACACTCTCACGCACACAGTCACACGCAAAGAGGAGGGAGAGGGCAGGAACGGTGCAAGGGGAGGCGATTGCGCGTGTGTGATGAACAGTCATTTGCATAAGGATCGTCAGTGCGGATCGGGAAATAAAAGAACAGCCGCCGGGCCATTTCCCAGCAACTGGCAACTGAACACCTTTTCTATTCGCTGTCTACTAGTTAGTTAGCACCTTGTGTGGTCATCTTGCTTCATGTACTTGTCCATCTTGTCGATATTTTCCGAAAATTACCTTATATCTTTAATCGCGACCGAATCCGTACTTCGGCATTATAGATGAGTCGTTTTAGAAATTTCAGAATGCCCACGTTGTCTCAAGGAACTTCTTCGCCGCAGTCGTCCTCGGAGATTGAGCTGTCCCTCGTAAAGGAGCACTACCACAGACTTAACCGCTCATGGACATATTACTACGTCGAACCGATGGTTAATAAGGAATGGAGCGACTGTATAAGGACGCTCGAGGACGATATCAACAGCGTGGAGAGCTTCTGGAGGTACCGTAACAGTTGCTTAATTGTGGTTGCCAAAAATTTTTACCGCTTCCTTAGAACGTACCAGAATCAAATCTTCTTGTCATGATTTTGTCGGCTAAAAACGCTGGTCATGTTTAATGTACTCTGATTCCTAGTGGTGTTGGAAGAGAGAGTAAAGCATTTTCTTGAACACACACATTTTTTTAGGGCGGTGAAGGGAGTCTACCTGCCGGCTGGTCTTACCGACAATGAAGACTACTTTTTTCTGAAGAAAGGAATCACTCCCATGTGGGAAGACCCGATGAATATGGGCGGTGGCCGAATCGTTCTGTGCATGAGAGGACGACAGGACATCCAACCCAAGGATACTCGCAATCGTCTCAATTACAACTGGTTGGAGCTCCTCATGGCTCTCGTCGGAGAGCAGTTTAACGACAAAGACAGCGACTGCATCTGCGGTGCGGCAGTATCCCGCAGAAGGGGATGTGTGAAGGTTGACCCTGGTTGCTTTCTCCCTCCCTCAGCAACGCTCGTTTTAGGTTGGCTTGTGGATTACGGCCGATGCAAGCGAAAATGCCAAGAAGCGCCTGACTCGGTATCTGGAGCGCAAGTTGAAGCTCGCCGGTGATGAAAGAGTCCGCTATCAGCCACACAACCAATGCTACCGCCGCAGAAACAAGTCGAACAGCAGGAAATGATCCCTTGTGCATCCTGCCGACTTGTAATTACTATGTACCTATACTAATAATGAAATGTTATAAATCGAAACTGTGCCTACCGTTCGTGAGTAAATGGAAGTTTACCCCTGTACAAAATGAAATTTTTGTGCTAAATTCATTTGCTGTCGTTGGTTGAAAGATTCCTTATGTGGTTATTAATGAAAGTCGATACGAAGATCCATCAGGACTGGAGTCTTGTGTCGATCTTCGCGCTGAACAATAAACAACATCGCGAAACTGTGTGCCCTGACAATAGCGTCTCGCCATGTTTACGTCTAAGGATATTAGTACCGCCATATGCGATCGAAGATACCAGAAGATAGAAACACCTACATCATCCTACTTCGTTTCTGGCTAAGGCCGGTTGCTTGTGCTTTGCTTGTCCCTCAATGCATCTAACAAGGGGGCCTTTGCATCTAACAAGAAGGCGACACTAGAATCACCGAGATGGAAGCCGTATTTGCGTCTTTTCTCTTGTGGTTCATCCCTTTTTAGGAGTCAAGAGATTACATGTCAAAGAACAATATGAGAAGATCCTGATGATACAAAAATTTATTCATATCACATCATTATTCAAGTTACATTGTGACAAATTAAAATCAATGTTGCTGACGGTTACAGATATGGTGGTTAATGACGATCAGGTCAACATAAAAGGCAGTAGGGTTTGATTAAAAGTAAAAAAGACGAACCAGACCACTGCCGAGCTTTCAATTTTACAAGGACATTGAAACCTTCACAATTTAAAGACCACCTTCTATGCATTGCTGGTGGGGCCACAATGAAAACCTTCAGAAGAAGTAGGGAACTTTAGAGCTCGGCAATAGTTATGGAAAGTCTTTCCACAACCCTAACAGTAAACACACAACATAAAAGATTAACGTGAAATATTGTAAGGCAAAAGAAAAGTGAGCACCATGCAGAAAGTCTGCGAAGAAAAGAACAAAAAGAGGATAAAGGACGATTAAAAGTCAAAATTGAAGAAGTGGCGGGCCTTCCATCCAGCTTCACTTTCCACGACGACCACCTCTACCGCGCTTAGCGGTTCCGCGCGACGAACGACCGGCATCCTAAGTTAACACAATTATTTCATTTTGTGATAAAAGTTACCTCTTTCGGGGCAGGATCTTCGACTTCGTGAGACTCATGACGGTCTTCGTTCTGAGAAGGAGCAAGCTGGCCAATGGCTTCGCTCGGTGAGGGGCCTGTAATGAGTACGGTCATAGCTGCAGGAGAAAATATAGTGAAGGGATGAAAGGACGTTCGATAGTTCTTTAATAAGCCGCTGATTACACCCCATAAACATCCAAATAGAGCGACGAATTTGAAATCAAACTCCACAACTCTTTTCTCAAGATTCTGGTCGGTGCCTTGTCAATAGTAGTCAAAAGCTAAAAAGGCAAAAATGTGAACAGAAAAATACGTCATTCTACAAAGTGAAATTTGGAAGAAAAAACACCAAAACTTGGTCACCTAACTACTAAGGTTAACGCCAAAGATGCGAAAGGAGTCTCCTATTTTGAGTTGACGGAGTCTAGGACTGCAGATGTAAAGCCTTTGGAAGGGCTGTTACCGTTAACGTCTAATTTCGTTGTGTGCATCTATAGTTCAGGACTTGAAGTTTAATATCTTTACCTTCAGGTGAGTCAACTTCCGCTGAGGGTTCTTGGAGCGCCCGCTCAATGTCCTCTCGAAGACGGGCAATTCTGGCTGAAAAGGGCAGTCAACCATTCTTAGGTAAGGATAAGAATCTTACCGGCATCGAAGGTCCTAGTTCTAGGAGTGAAAGTGCGGTTTCGCGGAAACGTGTTGATATGACCCAACGAAAAGTAGGGCGGAGGTCCAAGAGATTCCACTGCACGCATTCCACTGGGCGAGAACATTCCCATGCCAGAAGGTTGAGCCCACGGAGTTCCAGATTGAATGTACTGACCGTTGCCAGGGGGTGGAGCCCGTTGAGTTCCAGATTGAGCGAACACAGCGTAAAACGTACCTAAATAATCTTTGTATTCTTTGATTGGACTGTCTCATAAGCGCTTAGAAATATAAAGGCGGATAGTTTAGTAAGCTATTATGATTCACCCCGTTCTTAAAATTACCAGTGACTCATTCATCTGCTAAATCCGGTTATCCTCATCAGCACATTTCTCAAATAAGGGAAATACGTTTTATACAACTTACGGGCTGAATGGACTTATAAAACTGTTTGTGCAGCTCAATGAAAGAAGATCATACCGGGCGAGGAAGTAGGAGGTTGACTTCCTTGAGATGGGCTCACTTGGGAGGGGCTTCCTTGAGGTGCAGTCGAGTTGATGACGATTCCAACTTGCTGTCTGGGGTTCGCGACAGTCGACACAGTCGAGAGTGGCTGAGTGGGGTTGTTAATCAGCATGGGGGGCGGCTCCATAGCCCACAGCGGTGTCGAGGCAGAAGGATTTGCGGCAGGGGGAGAAACATAGTTCCCAAACGCAGCTGGTCCGTAGGCCAGCCCATTGATGTACAATAAGTTTCCGATGAAACGGGGGATTCCTGTTCCTGTTCCAAAGTAGGACTGGAGCGACTGCGAAGGACCGTTGTTCTGAGCCGGTGGAGGCGCCAACGGCGGCGTGGTCGGGGGCGAGATTGAAGCGGCGCAGCCGGTCGGCAACATCTGTTCTGGCACGAGGGCGTTCTGGCTCCAGATTGGCATTTGCACCGATCTAGTCACCGAAACGGACGCTCCTAGAACAGATATATGTAGAGGCACATCGCACACAAAGGACTTGGTTACCTCTGCGGTTCTGGGAAACCGCTGGCCGAGCTGCGGAACTGTTTGATCGGCCTCCACGAGTCGTAGACACCGGTGTGACGGCCCAGGCGGGTCCGCCCGCATTAACCACAGGGTGTGTCCAGGCGCTCCCAAAGCCTTCGACTTGTCTGTTGGCGACTTCCACGTAGTTATCGTCAATTGCAGGACGCGGCTGGGCGCCATTACCACGGCCCGGAGTTTGTTGGTAGCCCTGAGGGGACAGAGGCGGAGACCAAACCCCAGGCGCTCCAACACGCGCGTTAAATCCCCTTCCACGGGAGCTTCCACGACTCGGATGAACATATCCGCGTTCATCTGAGCGGCCTGTGGGCATGTCAGAGGGCAAGCCATTGCCAAACGTGGGCTGTGGACGTCCATAGCCGCCGCGAGGACGGAAACCGGATGACCTGTCGCGAGGCGTTCGCTCAGGGTTTCCATAGTTCGAATTGTTCATTTTGGACCCGCAGAGGCTGGAATGAAGATTATCAAAAGCATTACCTGCAGTCACGTGTTATATTCACGTCGCGCAATTAAGAGAGTTTGTCTTTGAATTCAAATTCTTGATCTAAGAATGTTGAGTACGACTTGACACGACGAATTCTCGGAATAAAGCATCCATTTGAACAGTAAGCAAAGTCGTGACGGACCGTTGAATGCCGTATCAACGCACAAAAAAATGTTCTTTTTTTCAGATATTTACAATGTTCTTGGGAAATTTACAAAAATACTGCTGGAGTAAATGGTTAAATATTTCAAAAGCTTATCAAAATGACCCATTCCGTTTGCTACCTTTTTTGCTCGAAGAAGCTCATCAAGATCCACCCGAACCCAAAAGTTTGAGTAACGAATCAGCATAAACCATAAACCCAAATTGGCACGGCTGCAAGGCACTACGCCTAACACCATTCTTAACACCACACCACAATAGAAGCGAAAGTTCAACTAGTGCCCGATGGATCTCCTCAGGAGAGCAGCACCGCTTGAGAGAAGGGGACATCTCGCAATGAACGCCGGCGCCACAAGTGCGTTGAGGGAACTGTGGAGACATCGCCGCGGCGCGGTCATGCAGCGGTATCACTAACTTGGAATGCGGACGATAGACAACCGCTACATCTGCGCAATAAACAAAAAGAGGATCGGTCAGTCGGATCGCGCGAGGCACAAAGCCGCCGCCAAACCTTTACCGGCGGAAAATAGTGATAGCCCGTGTTGAATAACATCGCCACATGTTATCCAAAGAGGGAAGGGCGATAGAGGAGGAGGCGAAGGATAGAGGGGCTGGTAGGAGGAGGCTGAACTTGAACTTGGAAATGAATAGACGGCTGTGGCCGATTGAGGTGGGGGAGGACGCGATCAAAGCGACAGCCTTTTGCCGCGTTTCCGCAGAGGGAGAAGGGAAGAATGACAATGTTTTTGGAAAATATCAAATTGTCCTAATTCAGCAAACTCTGCAAAGCACTGTCCTATTGCACACTGCTCCAAAACTGTTACCGTAGTAGCTTCCAATTAGCTCGGTTTGGCAAAAGAAAGGAATGTCCAACCTACACCGGAGAGATATTTAACTTCCGCGGAGAACAGCATGTTTCTGGCAAAGGAGACGTCTAGCAAGGCAGGCTGACGGCACTAGAGCGTTGAGGGAACTTGGAAGATACCGCCGCCGCTCACGCATGTTGCGGTATAATTTGGAATAGATCGGAAGGGCCGATACATGTGTACAGTAAACAATATGATAGACCAGACGACAAACAGGTCGCGAGGAGGAAAGAGAAGCGAAGGAGTCGCCGTCACGCCTTAACCGTCGCGAAGCAATAGAGTCTCTCTCGTTGTCTCCGGTTTGCCGCAGAGTACGGTAATGTAAAATTTACGAAACGACATCAATGCAAGTACCGTAACACTTACTAGTGGGTCATATCCTAGGAGAGAAAAGACTGGGTCTAAATTACATGTGAAATGATGGCTGTGGTCGATTGCGGTAGAGGACGATTAAAGCTACAGCATTTTCGCGGCATTACAGAAGAAGGAGGGGTAAAGCTTTAGGTCACAGAAAGTTTTGGTGCACTTTTAAAAGTGCAGCGGTTCAAAATACAAAGTCCTTGTCTTGCTCATCCAGACAACCGGAAAGTCTACAGATGGTCTACAAGTCTATAGATAGCCGCAGCTCTGACCAATGAGACGCGTAACGCTTGAAATTAGACAATTGTGCAAAAACGCATCTTACGACTACAGTATACTCCGTAACTATTGCCGTAGCAACTCTCATTGTGAAACAAGCGAGCGTTCAATCTTTACCGAATCGTTAGTTTATCTTCCTGGAAGAACAGCACGCGCTAGCTGTGGTCCATTGAGGTGGAGGAGGCCGCGATTAAAGCGACAGCCTTTTGCCGCGTCTCCACGGAGAAAGTTGTAGTTTATAGTCCCCGCCTTCGGCCCTTCTACCCTTTCATGATCCACTGTCGCATCTCAGAAAGTCTGCTGTCAGCAGAAGTCTAGAACCCTAACTTCGTACATGTCTAACTCTTCAAAGTCGCCTCTTCAAGAAAGGTCCTACCGTTACTCCGAAACCGCTACCGCAGTAACTGTGAATGCCATAGAAGCGAACGCTCAACCTGGATAGTTGGTCTTCCGAGGAGAACCATGGCCCAGACGGCATAAAACACTGATGAAATGAAGGTACCACGTCCCACACGCATCCAACAACATCATTTACTTCAAAAGAGGCGAAAGGCGAACACGCCGACACATATTTACAGTAACATCAAGAAGGCCCAGGCGACAGACGCGGGGGTGGAGAGGGAGGCGCACGGAGCGCCTCCTTTACTGGCGCAAAGCAATGGTAGCCGGAGCTAGACAACATCGCCATGCTCCCGTCAGAGAGAAACTGAATGGAGAGTACGGCTGCGGAAATGGCGATCGACCCGTCGTGATTCACAGGGACCGGGCTTATGCTCAGCACGTCGTCCAGATCGTAGGACAGCATCACCTATAAAGTACATCGAATTACCATTTCGCTTGCCCGCTGCTGGGAGCGCTCATTCAAATGCACGCCCGGGCAAGGAGGCGCCGCGTGGGAAGGGAAAGGGAGGACGGTACGGAAGCGCACCTTATCCCTCTCCACAGTTTTATGTTTCCGTCGCTATTTTTGCAAGTTCTTCGGAATGCGAGATGTGGTAAACAGGGCCGCGTGGCGCCGGCCATTAAAGGATCGTCGCGAGGAGCTGAGGAAAACAGTTGCCGGCAGACAGTCGATTTCGAAATCATAAAGGGTATGAGGGACTTTCCTGATATTGGGGGTTAACACATGCTTGGTTTTACAGGGTAAGTCTAGACAATTGTACTAATGCTACATATTTGACTGTGCCTACCCAGGAATCGGCACCGACGGAGCAAATCTAAGTCTGATTTGATATGCAATTTAGATCAAAGACGTCTTACAGTTATGTATGCTTGATTTCTTGATCGCTTTCGCTTCTGGGCTATGCACTTCACAACACGAACGTTCTTTGGGAATGGGCAAAAATGGACACTTTTTCCACTTTTTGAATCTCAATAGACAAGCGAAAGCCGGTCATTTGAGAAAAAAGCAAAAAAAGATCGGACAATCTTTTTGTCCCCCTTTTGTGTTGCTGTTCACAATTCGGCAATCCAAATATTGTGCATCTTTAACATGCTTATTCCCACATTGATAGGAATGGAATATAAACATTGTGTTGTATCTATGCGCCTTATTAACAATAAATCTAATTGTGGTAGTCTGTTACGAATATTTGTAATGCTCTCTTACATTCCCGAAAGTTCCAATGCAGACGCTGTTGTCGTTTACAGCGCCGCACAACACTGCATCAGTGCCGGTAGTGAAATCGTCGAAGACGGTCTTATAATTCCATCGCATTTGGTCGTCCTACAAGAACGGATCAGGTCAACAAGCAACTGATAAGCTCACAATTAGGGACAAATGCCACATGACGGGAGGTCCGGATGTGGACGAGACGAGCAGATAGGTCTCTGTGGGAGGGAGCCCTTTGTTTAGGAAATGCAGAAAGGAGATCACATTGTTGTACTTGACGGATTTTCTGAAAAGGTTGCTTCAGCTCGGATCTAGGCAGTACAAAACATTCTAAATACATGTGATTATTACTTTGCTATTAGGCTAAAACACACAATACAGGGTGCGCCAATAATAATGCAACGCACTAAAACACCCATAACTTCCGGAAAAAAGATCATATTCACATGAAATTTAACATGTTTATTCATAAGTAACTACTAATTAATATTTTACAAGGTCTG
>JADLIF010003111.1:0-58281 GCA_016648015.1 Steinernema khuongi | reverse complement strand
GAAAATCTGGAAGAGAACGGGAAAACGGATGAAAGAAAGAAACCGTGATATACGTGTGGGACAAGACTTGACGCGAGCATAATTGTGAATGTTGTGGACGATATGTACGAATTTCCGCAACGTATGCACCTATCTTTGCAACAGCTTCAGTTTCCACAACATTGAACTTGATACTGGGCGGTAATCGCCGATAGCAGCTGATTACATTAGTTTGGCGGAAATTTCATAATCCTGTACTAGGCATCAGGCTAAACGTTGTGAGACCCGCGTACTCCGTCACGGCTTTTTTCAGCAAAGCACAAAGAATTGCATGCACCTCGTTTTTAAAAGAACTATTACGATGGTTAGCTATCATGTATCTTCTTGCACAAGTATAAAGGATAAGGCCTAAAGCCACTGCTATTTTGCTATGTGCCTGACATCTATGACTAGTCAATGCTTACGACCGCTGATCTCGTGGTGTAGTGGTTATCACATCTGTCTAACACACAGAAGGCCGGCGGTTCGAGCCCGCCCGAGATCAAATCTTTTTTAGAGCTTGCGCTATTTTTTACTTCTTACGAGTTTTGAGGCTTGCTCCTTGTACGAAAAGAACAGAATTTCTTGGATAATTTGTCGACATGACTTAAGCACCATGTTCAGCTAGAAATGATTGGATACTGTTGAGACGATAAATATATGCACTTTAAATAAGAAATGTAGTGCAATTTCAGTTGTAGTTAGTCAGACTTTGCTGGACCCCGCAATATGTTGAGGAGAAACAAGTTGTTCGGAACACTTCCGCCTAATTGTCCAATTATTCCGTCTGTTAAGACAAAAGCATTGGCGGCGACCACCACTGAGCTGGCGGCGGATGAGTCAAAGTCGCTAGTTGAGATCTAATTGCGGGCGAAAAGGTGCCGAAGAAAAGCGATTTGCCTACGACCTTGACTGTAAATGCGCAAAATAATGAGAAGAACAAAGCATAGCGTGGAAATCATCTGTAAGCGGCTTCCGATCATGAAAACATTTCTATGGGAAGACTGACAGTGATCTCGTGGTGTAGTGGTTATCACATCTGTCTAACACACAGAAGGCCGGCGGTTCGAGCCCGCCCGAGATCAAAGCCTTTTTTCTTGCTTGTAGTTGATCTTCTTTTCAATAATTTGTTCAGTAATGTTTTTAGATACCGAGTTCTTTGTTTCTATCAATGTGTATTCAAAATAGAATGCCCGCCAATGGAGCAAAACCGACTGGAGATCCGATGCTCAAGGCTCGACTTGGTGCTCTATTCTGATGTTTTTCGGCTATCCCGGGATTTCGCTCCAATCTGCGGTCAGGGGTCAAGACTAACTTCGGCTTCTGTGCACTCGTGAGACATATAAAAGCCATTCTCAACGAAGAAACGTTCTTGGATGACGGTGGTCATTAATCTCAATAAATTTCGCGTCTAGTTTATAAGTACATGTTTTCCAACAAATTACTCTGTTCACCAGAGAATCCTCATTCGGCTTGTTTAACTTGGTGGCAACGTCGGCCCAATTATTCTGCGAAATTGCGCCCTCGGCAGCTGATGACCGCTTACGCAACGCTCAAAACAGAGAACAATTGTGCGCCGTTGTCGCGCCGCTAATTATGCCACTACCGTAATAAGAAAAGCGAAGTCTCGAGTTACCACCCTCTTACGGTAATTGGTAACGCATCATCATGTGGTTGAGTCTGCAGCAGACGACAGGTGCAAGCTGTCTGGGTTTCTCATTGTCTGCGACATACCGACAAAAGGCGCGAACGGATTACTTCAGAACAAAGTGTCTGCGCACGGCGATGACCCTATCTGTGTCCACTAATTGTCATGTAAACATGGGCGCTAACTGGAAGTGGCAACGGATTATCCGCAGCCGCGCGCGTCATGGCCCCACTCACGCGCCTTGGAACGTAGCCGCCTCACTTAATTAGATTCAAATGTTTTAAGCGCATATGACGACGATGCATCCGTATCCATCAGGCCAAGAGAGGTTAATCCGATTGGCGGTTCACTCAAAGGTAAAAGGGTGCAAAGTGTCATCGGGACTCAAAGTACAAGGGTAATGAATGAACTAGAATAGAGACTATATCGGGGAATTCAAGGCTACAAGCTTTCTACGGGCTGCATATTGATCAAGAGAATACACAAAGAACTTCAAGATTACAAAGCTCTAAGCAGGAATTCCGGCAACAGAAGGCAACAGTAAATGAAAAGTACGTCCGTCCCAATCAAATACTAGTTCCGGCGCCTAGACGAAGTGGGAATCCTTAAATTTCCTTGACCCACCAGAGTCGGCTAGAAGACGATTGTTACCACCGTAGTTTCACATGTTCAATAGATCTCAGCCACCAGCGATGCTATGAGGTCGCACGATGATGGTACAATCCGAAAACCGCGATTGGAGTTCGCAATACTTTCGATTTGAGTATGCTTCGGAACGTCTATTCCAGTACGATCTGTGCGAAGAAGGCACGCCCAAAGAGATAAACACCGTTATGAAACAACTTCCCTATAAAAGACCATAAAAAAATAAATAAGTCCACGATTCATGTCTGCTAGAATGTTTAGGTTACAGGGAGGGCAAAATGCCATTGATCCGAGAAATAAAGTCAGTAACAACGAGGACATTTTGCAAAAAATTCAGGATACATATTTCGCTGATAAGCCTACGGTAGGAGCTTACAATCAGTGGCGAAAAACCGTAGAAGTGGGCACATACAATCGTATCCATAAATGCTCGGAAGATTGAAGCAAATTTATGTGCACAATGCTTTCCCACTTCCGGGCCAAAATGACGTGTACCGTAAACCGCTGTCTGTGAACAAGATACTGTTGTCCAACCCCTTTCGAAGGTGTACGGTATCACTGCTCTCGAAGCAAATAAGCATGTTTTGGCTATTAGCAAAACAGCTTTGCCGATCCCGAGTTCACCCTTTGTTCCCAATTAGGCGAGAATTTTGATCCCGCCGACAGACTCGTCTACTTTCGCGAGGGGCGTTAGATCACACGGCTAATTATGGCTTGCCGAGGCGGCGACGAGCCTATTAATTGTGCGTTTAACAACTACGGTAAGGCTTAATTGCTCGCAAACAAATGTGTCCAATTATTCACCTTATTATTCTTATTATGCGGGTAATTTGAGACAATTTGTGCTGCCAAGAAGCGCGCAGCTCCTCAGAACCGCCTGGATGGAGCATCTCGCTCGGTCGTCCTTTAATTTCCCAATAGCGACAGCTTCAAATTGACTTTGAAAACTACTAATAAGCCGGGATAGGGACGTAACATTCGCAGAAGCTCCTTACCGTACATTTTCACTAGCAAATCTCTGCGCCCTTTGCCAACCCCTCCCCTTCCCATCGCGCATCTCTCTCGCCATCTTAAAGTTGGCTATTAGCCGAACTTTCCAGGGCCACGAAACGGAGCGCAGAAGCGGGAGTAGCCCTCAAAATGGGCGCATCAGTCGTCAGTTAGCGACTAATTGAATCAACTCAAAGAAACCATTACGCGCGCGTTTTGATGTTTATTAGCTGCTGTCAACCGATGCTCCCAAAAGCTCATTTCACTCCAGGCATTATTGCATTATGGTGACTTCCTGAGCGTGTCCTCCCTCTCGACGCTCGATCCTAAGTTGTCGCGCGCCGACGCGACAACGTATAGAGCCAATTAGCGGTTGGATCTGGCAAAGAGGGCGCGGCTCCCGCCCATCGCGACCATCAGCCGGTCATCATTACCGTAGCTGCGCCAATCGAGCCACCGGCCCCCACTCAGCGTTGTTTAATAACCGTTTTACTTATGACGGCTGTTACCAGACCCAGCAAAAGAGAAATGGGTTGAACTTTTGAGTCTCGGATTGTGGACATTCCTCGGAACGATTCTGCTTCATTTTTGCATTGTGCTTTGCAATGTTATTACTCATTTACTCTTTTTCTTCGAGCTTCGAGCTGGTGTATCTATAAATTTTATATCATTCACTTATATTTCAATTCATCATCGTACAGTCTTTTCAGAAGTTCTAGTTTCTTTGACGAGCCACTCTCAAATCTGTCCGCTCTTCATTTTTGTCTATTTTTGGCTTAGATCGGCCATAGTAAGTCGCCGCTTGTGATTTATCTTGGTCGCCACTTGAATCGCCGGCAGCATCACTCAACGCAGTACCGTAACCCCTAGCACATCGCGACGTTCTTCTGCACTTCCAGATTCTCGTGGCAACTGACCATGCAGAGCATCAGCATGGAGAAACGTTTCTCCATCCAGAATCTTCTGTCCTCCAGTGCCGTGTCCAGCCTTCCTACCGTGCAACCGCCTTTCCCCACCACTACCTCCATGGCCGTTACACCCGCTTGCTCAGCTTCGGACGACTCTCCATCTTCGCCAGCTTCCGACCACTACGACAAGCGGCTCCAGCAGCTTGTCGAGAAGTGCTCTCCGCAGGCGAATTCCCAAGGAAATGCACTAGTTCCTGGAGCCGACCGCAGTACTACGCTTCCTTTCTGGCTGAGCTGCGCCGCTGCAGCCGGTTTCCCATTCGACAGTTCGATGCAGTTGAATGCGGTCCAACAACGTATGTTATGCATAGCATTAGCCGTTCTAATTGATCTCAGTAGTCCCTGCACATCTTTGGAATGCTAGTGTCATTCCTGACGCGTTGCGGTTCATGTCGTCCAGCAAGTCCTATCGGCGCAGAAAGGCTCGTACGGTATTCTCCGACCAACAGCTTCAAGGGTTGGAAAAGCGTTTCGAGAGCCAGAGGTACCTTTCCACCCCGGAACGAATCGAGCTGGCGACGTCATTAAACCTCAGCGAAACTCAGGTTACTGTTTTTACCTCGTTTTCACCACACACAGGCACTTAACAACGGTTTAGTTCCTTCAGTTAAAGAATTTTTGAATTCATATTACATGTTTAACGACACTATTTCCGTTAGAGTTAACTAGATCCCAGCATGGTATAGCTTGAAGTAACTAAACAACACTACGAGCTCTTCGGCTGATCTTGATCAACATTCATGTCGTCGTTGAGTGATGACCGCAGATAACATCTGGCGCAAGCTGGCTTTGCAAAGACCTTTTTATCCAAGTTTCACTTTTTTTCTTCAAAACCGGCTCAAAGCTGTTGCATTTCTGCTTTCATGGTTGTCATGTGGAGTGTTTAGAAGGACGCTAACGTTAAGTGAACGTTGTGTGCAAATGTCTATTTACCATCAAAGCTTACTGGTATAAAATACTGTAAACAACTGTACAGATGGAAAAGATCCACAAACGTTTCTGCCAGATATCTCCAAAAGAAGCCTATAAATTAGAAAACTACGCTGATTGTGTCTCCTGCGTGCTCTAGACAGCGATTGTCGAAAACAAGGTTCTAGAACATGTAGGTTGGCATGTAGGTTGTAGTCGAAGAGAGTATGAACAAAAAATGTCATTCCACATAAAAGGTTCCTGGGACTGACGGAATTATCACCATCTGTTACGTAAGCATCCAGAAATCGCAGCGCCATCTAAGGAATCCTCTCCAAGGGCAAACTCTAATTAATCAAGGGGATGTTTTTGTCTTTGCTGCACAAGAATGAAACGAGCGCGTCAGAACATGTTTTGTGGCTGCTAGAACGTTCTAGAAGGCCCGTAGTGCTTATGAAGGTTCACCCTGCTCCTTTTGTCAGTTTGTGAGTTTAACAATCTACAAAGTTTGGAAGGTCAAAATACTACATCGCCCGTGCAAAGTCACAAGATCACAGAATCACAGACCAGCAGCCACAAATTACAACGCGATCATTGGACCACGTAGTAAATTCAGAGATGAATGAGTTCTTGCAGGTAAAGACGTGGTTCCAAAACCGACGCATGAAACACAAGAAGGTTGTGCGCAAGGAGGACGGCGAGCAGTACGACATCGAAGAAGATGAGTGAAGAGAAGACTCCAATGGCGAAATTTTTGTGGAAGCATATACTATTTTGGTGTCGCAATAGTCGTTTTGTACATAAAGTCATTTTCTATTGACAAGAGCGGCTCGTAATACGTAAGTCCATATGTGGATTTTACACCTTGCCTTTCATAAGGCAACTGTATTGATCAGACTATAGAGTGATTAGAAGAAAAAGAAAATCTATGAAGCAATATGCGACTTGTAGGTTTATCGGAAAATGACTAATACTGTCACTTCTAATTTCCTTATCAACTCAATAACTCTGTCAGCTCTATAACAACACTGAAGCCAAAATTTACCAAAAGCAATATGGAAAATACAAGCATTTTGTGATGTCAGCGTGGTACAGTAATCCGTTAAAGACGACAAACATACGTCTACTTTATCCTGAGATCTCATCGGAAGCAGGATGCTTCCAGTCCGTTGAACAGAAAAACGAAAGCAAGCACAGATCCTATCTCAAATGTTGCAGATATCAGATCTTTCTCATCTTCGCTCGAAATACGAAAGATTTGGATGGACAATCGGAAAGACAATCAAAACAAGCAAAAGAGCAAAGAAAAAGCAAAAAAAAAGAAAATAATTAAATTAAAATGTACCTTTGCAAAATAATCTTAAACAATTTTTGACGGATTTTCTACTTTCAATATCCATTTCAGTTTCGCTTCAGATATGATCGGAATCTGCTGTTGCGGTCTCGGTTTCCAGTCACCAGTAGAAGCATAACCCGCGGTTGCGCATTATCGTCCCCCAGAACAACCCACTGGCTTCGTGAGCTTCTTTAACTTTTTTTCTGTAATTACCGGCACGACATTCCCTTTCACGATCGTGATAAATACTAAAGATGTCGGTTCTACTTGAGCGAGGGAGAACGGCTGCATTCTTCATAAGTCGCCTGACGTCACTACTTTCACAATTTCTTTGGTCTAGACGTGATCAAAACGAGCTGCCCAAACCCGTTGAAGTTCATCCCACGGGGGCTTATCTTTTGTGCGCATCTAAGCACACAACGTCCATCTGCTCTTTCACCACTTGAGTTACCTAATCTTTGGATCTTTGTTGCCGTCGACTAAGGAAATACAAACAGATAGAGGGTCGCCGTTCGATGTTCGTTGAGACTGACCGATTGCTAAACCCAGAAAGCCAGGAGGAACAGGTTGAAGTTACGTGACATGCTGTGTCTCAAGGCGTGTCTCATTTCCTGTGTTCTGTGTCGTTTCCGTGTCCAATAAGTCCACACACTATAATGTACCAAACACAATGCGCCTATGTTTTTCGCCTTTTTGGAGACGACCATCCGATCTCCTGCAGGTGATGACGATTTCACAATCCCACACTGGTCACGCTTTTGGAAGGCGGTAGACACATCCACAGAAGAGACCAGATGACTGAGTATAAAAGAGCAACCGGGCGGTATCTCAGGGCGTCGCAACCTCGTCATCGCGAGATCTTATCGTCCTCTAGTAGCGGCCAACCGAATTGCTTAAAGGCGCGCCGGCGGCACGAAGTCCTGTTCACTTGTTGTTCTACATCACTTACTAGATGTCCCCTTCCGCTCAGACGTTCTTTTTACGATCTGACCTGCCGTTCCCATCGTGCATGTTGGTGATCCTCTTACGCGAAGGACGCTCGTGTGCCTTCCTGTGCGCAGTGACGCCAGCGTTATGGAGCGTGACTCGCTAAGCTGCCATTCGCCGAAGTATGCGGGGACATCTCAGCTTTCACAGCAAAGATTCCATTCCAGATTCCATTCAGTATTTGATGTATGACAATAGGAAATGTATGGAATCGTAAGTATGCAAGACAAGATGCGATAAAAGAAAAGATGCTTCTGCTTTTTATAGGGATAAATTCAACGTACCAAGAAATGCCTTAAAAGTGTGAAAGAAATCCTTGATTTTATCCAGCATACCTGCAACTCTCCTTTAAGTGGTTGTTAGCGTCTAACGACGTTGTATCCTGGAGGTCATAGTACAAAGCCCAGAATACAAATACAAGTTTTCATTTTTTGTGATAAGCGTGTATTTTCAGTGCCTTTCTTTCAACCTTCAATGACAACCCAGCGCGATAAGTGGTCATGTCAGACAAACTTTAGTGAGAAAATGAAAGACAGTGTTTCGGTGTTGCAACTGCCAGGCGCGATTTACACTTTCTGCTCATGCGACCAGTCGATCTTCTGTGGCACGCCCACTTTCGGACATGCTACAAACATGCTAAAGATTCAGGGCCAAGTTTCTTAGTCAGACGACAAACCAAGCTTCTTTCTGTCTCTTGCCCTAGGGCCGCTAGCTGATATATATTTGGGACCTGTTTTAAGTGTGATGGGATTTTTTAAGTGTGATATATCTGTCTTAAGTAAGCAAGAGCACAGCAAATTCCGTTTTCTGGGTTTGTCCTAGTCACATGCTCGATGATCTCTAGGAATCACCATGCCTAACAATCTTCTGGTCGGTGATGCGTTATCAGGAGAGATGCTAGACCATAGATGAGCTTTCTTTTAGAGATGTTATTTTTGACATCTCCCCAAAACAACATGATTTTCAACGATCACATTTGCCATTTTTATTTTCTTGTGATTTTCTCGCTATTCCAGCGCTGCATCTTCCGAGTTGTAGAAGGTCATGCAGAACAAAAAAAAACATTTACAAAGACTTCCTAATTGAGCGTTTTACACAAATTGTCCCTCTCAATAGCCATTGAGCGTTTTTCCGTAATTTTTTAAATCCAGTTTGGGAAAGCTTTCTTCATTAGTGTTCGCCAAAGTGTTCGCCGGACGGATCCGGTCTAACGCTTTTTTTCTCAGCTACTGCGTTTTTTACCGTATTTCTTTCTCGCAACATCTCTTAATCTGTTTCGACTAGCAGCCGAGCAAAGTTCACTGGTTCCGCATGCACTTTGCGAGCGCGCAGCCTCCAAACCTTCGGGCGACATCCGGCTGTCCACCCGCCTCCTTTCTGTGGTCAGTTCGTCCCTGCGGCGGCTTCTCGCTTCCCGCAATCATCCTTGTTGCTGGATTTGGGCGCGATGTTCGTTTCTAGCTATTGTTCGTCCCGTTCGTCGTCCTTCTGCGCAGTCTTTTGCACTTCCATCTGACCATCGCGACGTTCCCTTCATTGTCTCAGCCGTGTTGCGGTAACGCCACCGCAAACGTGTGTCTATCCGTACAATCGAGATTAATGGAGCTACGTCATTGTTTTAGGCACATAATATGAGTCCCTGTGCTATCCTCCCTCCGAATGAGGAGTACGTCAAGATCTCTGAAGGCTGTGTCGATCGAGTTAAGGAGTACTGTAACAATCTCGACCAGTGGAAGTTGATAAAGACCAGTGGCAAGGGACAAGACCTCGTTGAGGTAAGGCCTTGATATCACCCTTTTGGGTAATGTTTTAAACAAATTCACGTGTATTGCAAATCAAACATAGTTCCGGAATGTGCATAAACTCCATCCATGAATGTTCGGAAATCAGACACGCAACCCTGGAGGTTGCCATGGCACCCTAAGATAATGTAGCAAAGATGATTCCTTACAGTATTCACAATATCATGTTACTATCATACCGATTTATTCCAGGTCTTCATGAAGGAGAGCGACATCTCCGGAACGGAGGATATGTACCTTCTCCGAACCACCTACCCAACCAGTGTCAAGGCGCTGGCCGCACTTCTGTACCCTTGGTTTCCTTACCGCCTTCAATGGGACGCACTGCTCGAGTCCGCTGAAATTATCAAGAACTTCGGTGACGGCAATTTCATCATCAACCATCGGACGCGCGGCAAGTACATTCTGAATCCTCGGGAGTCTGTTGACGCAGTCAAGGTGGGTCTTGCCCACGTTTCCCAAAACAGTTTGCATGTTTAGATCTTACAAGACGGCATGAATATGTATTTTGCCTCTACATCTGCTCCATATGGCGACGTACTCTTGGCACCCACTAAGCACTACGTACGCACGACTCAGTATCTGGGGGGTTATCGACTTCTGCAGCTCGACGAAAACCGCGTCGAGTTCTCCATGCTGTTCCACGCCGACCTAAAACTATCCGTGCCTCGCCTCATGAACAACATCGTCTCTGGACTGAAGGCGAAGCTAATGATCGAGAAAGCTGATAACCTTCGCAAGGCCATTAAGAACGTCTCCATTTCCCCTGAGCACTTGTCCTCCTAAATGTACTGTACCACAAACATGCGCGCAGCTTTACGGAATATTGTCTATATACGGAGGTGAGGATAAATCGTGAAAAGAATATTTCTCCTGGTTAAGCAGTCAGCAGAAGCAAAAAGATCCCAATAGGTCTTTAACGATGATCCGAGTCAGGTGATAAGATCCAGTCATTAGTCAGAGGCAAACACGGTAAAAGTTCATGCTCTTCATGTTTTCATAAAAGATCCATACCACTTCTTTGACGCACATAAAACCAGCTTACCCCATCAATCATACAAATTTTTTAGCAAGTGCAGCAACTGCTGCAATTGTAGGCGATAAGTAGGAACCTGATCTTGTTGCCAGTCGCTGGCTACGCACATAAAATACAAATACGCAAGGTTATAAAACGCAAAAAGGTGACTGAAGACGAGGTTTGGTTTTTGCATAAGGTTGCACAAACTAAGGCCATTATAGCTCGAGGTTGCTTGAAGCATGAGGGGTCCATTTTTGTCAAAATATTGGATAAAATTTTTTCCAATATGAACGCTGACCACTCAACAGTCGAAATTCCGATAGATTCTTCCAGTTTAGAATGTTTACGCTCGGTTTAGCTGAACAAAGACGAGTTCCGCTGCTACGTACACCTCCCTTTCCACAAAATACATTGGAAGCTCTAGATATTAAAGACTGTCTCTATAACTGGACCTAATTAAAAGGGGGCTTACGGACTGGCACCCTTCTTGAACTATCCCTGATGATAATCTTTCCTTTTTACGTCTCCATGCCCTACAGGTCCTGCTAGGGCAAAATATCCTACTTCGTGCTGACCCGCTTCGCTGCTATCTAACTTTTACGCATTTGTCTGCTAGACTTTTTCCATCAGTTCCTCAATCTTCCACAAACAGACACTACACTCTGGTCTGAGAAAATCCTAAGAGAAGGAAAATTTAAAGCGGCCTAAAGCGACCTAGGCATACGGTCGGTGACTTGCTTGAATATCCCTAGCAAATATATAATAGGTGACACCCTCCATGACACGTTTCGATGTATGCCATCATGTATGGGTAAGTCAATATATGCAAAATATCCCGTCGGATGAGTCGGCGATAGGTGAGTACAAAGCTGGATTAAAAGATCTTTATTAACAAATAAAAAACAATAACTACATAAGACTCGAACCACGATTTTTGTTTTGAGAGACTAGTTCCAAAAATCACATATAATTGCCAGAATAGACAGGAATTACGTACACCGTATGCGAATGTGGAAAGAAGGGTCGTTTAAAGCTCGGTGGCCGTCACGATCACTAACTATAGAACGGAGGGGAGAGAAATTACACTCGTAGAAGTAAGAGACGAATCTAGAACGGAAAGAAAGGATATCACAGCTTGCTGGGCTTCAGGGTGTTGTCGTCTTTCCGTGGGTAGAGATGATTCAATACGTACATGACCAGGTCGGGGTTAGTCCAATAGGCGAAATGACTCTTTAGTACGGACCAGTAGGATTTGTCTGTGAGCGCCGGTTGAAGTTGATAGTCGATGCGGTATTTGCACCGGAGGTGTGGAGGGATGGTCTCAATCAACTGCTCGGCGTGTGTCAGTTTCCGCTCTTCAGCCTCAGCCTCCTTGGCGATTTCTATTGGCTGCTGCTTCGTGCTCTTTTGCGATGAGCTACCGCCACCGAAAACCCACCATCCCTTCTTTGCGGTGTTGTTGGCGGCGGTAGCTTCGTCGGACGGCGGAGGTGTGATGCTTCGAGGAGATGAACCTGAACGGAGGAAGTGAAGATGGAAATTTGGATAAGTTGCTGATGGTTACTTGCGTTAGAGCATTATTGAAAAGACTTTTTGGGAGATCAAGATACTTTTTGTCACCCCGAAATGTTCCCAACTCTAGGCGGCTGTGCTTCACCACCCTTTTCATTAAAGAAGTCTATTTCGTCAAGAGCGGAAGGCAGAAACTTACATGCACTGCGCGCAGCCATGGTGTTGGATGAATCGTCCGAGTCGCACTCATCTTCCTCATCGTACATCTCCTCGTCGTTTGATTTAATCGCAGATATATCGTCTTTCGACTTCTACATAGTACTTAGATAAGGTCGTTTGTGCACAGTTTCACTTACCAGCATGCTTTTTCTCGCCTTTTCGATAGTCTTCAGCTCGTTCTTCTTCTTCTTAATATAGCTCTTCTGACACTCGGGTGGTGCTAGAGCGTAGTCCCTCCGAGCTCTGTCGTCTGCGGACAAATGTAGCTTTACAGGACGAATGTTGCGATAGGCCTCGTGGAACAGCGGCTCAATGCGGTAAGCGACGGGATCATATGGATGGAAAATATTGAGGATCCTTCCAACTGGGCATCCCTTCGGAATGAGATACTCAGCTTCGACTCCGCGCATGATGAGAAACACAGCTAATGGCGAGCCGACGCAGAAGAGGTTTTCAACCTGAAAGAAGAAGACGGTAGAAAGCAATCTGTGGTATCATTTGAGGGATATTTTTCTTTATCGAGCAGATGTATACTATATATCAACGCTCTTTTCTTGAGTCATTCTCTACTATCTTACCCTGAAGTCTAACTTCTCGTCCTCCGACAGTAGCACGTTCTGAATGCCACCCTTCACTTCTAACAAACGTTGTCGCGATGCTTGGAAGTCGGCGAAGACCTCGGCGCTCTCAGCATTCTTCTCGTCCTTCCGATGGTTTTCCTGAAATAGCTTGTATTGAGCTCTCCTCAGAACATAGCAAAACCTACGATTGTCGTCGAAACGTACTCATCGTATAACAGTAATGGTGACCAACTCGTCAGAATATCATAACAGATAACAGATCCTAACGAGTGTGCATAGACGGAGACCTGGCCATTGAAGTCCGGATTATGTTCGATGAAGAGACCGTAAGCGCGGTTTAAAGCTCGAACGACACTTGTCACGATCTCCTTGCGATAAAGAGGCGACAAGTAATACATGATATCCATGGTCGTACTATTCAATGTATTGCGCATCCTAGCCATGCGACTTAAGGTAACGGTATCGGTGAGGCCTTTGTCAAGCACAAGTGACGATCGCCATTCGATTGGGAGAAGCATGGGACGTTGCTTCTCGCCCGGATAATGCTTATCCATCATAACGTTAATGACGTCGCGCATTCTAAAGGTGAGGCATTAAGAACGCATATATTTGCAATGGGAACTTACTGTTCTGTGTTCTTGGCGATCAGATTCTCGTATCCTTTCTGCCCGATTCCGTGTACGACCAAAATAAGATGAGCGAAATTTGGTTTGGCATCATCCAGCGAAGATATCTCCGCGTATCCTCGCTTCAGCGCCGTTCCTTTGCCCCACGTAATGTAACGAAGTAGTCTGCTTGTCTTCGTGTTACTGTATAAATAAGTGTCGATAACAGAGTTCCATCTAACTTCTTCGTTCTCCTCCAGTTTCAGCTCGGTTAACACTGAAAGGCTCATGAATATCAAAGAACTGCTGCAGATGTTTGGCTTACATGGCTTTTTACTCGCTTCCTTTTCACTGAACACCGGTCCCTCCGGAATCAGCTGATCGCGAAACTGTTGCAGGTGGTGCGCTTCTATGGCGTCTGCAACGTCGGGCACGATTGGTTGTAGGCTGTCGGCCACGAACCACGTTCCACGTCGAATCTCCAGCTGATCGTCCTTCCAATACATAGCGCTAATCTAAACAATTCTAGATGGATTGCTTATTTTCATGTGGTAAAAAACAAACCGTCGTAAAATCCTCTTCTAATTTGTACAACCCGTCCAATACTACGACATTATTCGTCTTCGGCAACGATTCAATGGCTTCCAAAGTTTTGGCTTCAATGTCCACGTTGTTTCGTCGTCGCCAGTTAATCTCCAACATCATCGAATCATAACCTACAACGTAAAATCATTAAAGGAGTTTCATTCGTCGTTTCACCTACCTTTAAAAGCCGTCCACTTCGGCTCAGCCCCGCTTCTCCGATAAAACCATCTTACTTCTTCGCAGCTCAGCTCCGTTACTCGCCGCTTCTTCTTTCTGCTACGAGGGGGAACAACCGGAGCAGCCGTTGGCGTTGGCGCAGGGTCCTTGACACTCACCGTAATACTGGGTTGAAGTAGTTCGGAGTCCGGACCAGCCACAGGAGTCTTCTCGCCGTTCGTCATGTCTTCCTCGGCAGTGGCGCTGGCAGAAGATGGTCTCTCCGTTTCGCCGTTGACTTGTCCGGTCCTCAACGGCAGGACTTCTGCGTTTTCCGAAGCTGCAGTAGCTGTTGAGTCAGGGGCAGGGATGCACATTGTGGAGGCGCGTGTGCCCTCGAGCAAGCCGTCAGAGGCACTAACGGCGTCCATTTCCCATAAGAAACGACTGAAAAGACAGACTAAAATTAAACTTACAGAAGGCAAACTAGACAGCGGCACAGACAAACACAACATCACACAGGGACAGCATCATTTACATCACTTTCAACCGGTGGCGACGGCTGTTGCGAGCGAATATGGACGAAAAAAGGTGTAGCGACCGCTGAGCAGCAGCACCGAGTTAAGGCGGAGACGAATACAGATGGAAACGGAGAAGTGCACACGCGCTTATCAAACAGTCTCGGACAGCGACCAAAAAAGGAGACGGCGGCGATGTGAGCGAGCAGCCGAGCTTAAGTGGAGGTGTTCGCGAAACAGACGGCGGCTGGATAACCAGCAACCGATCGGCGATTTGACCAGCACAACAGATGCGGATGTCCACGCGGTCGGGAGAGACAGAAAAGATTTGCGAATAGCATTTTCAAACGTGAAGATCATCACACAAGGATATAGAAAGAGATCATATAGTGGAGGTCCTGAAGAGGTTCTGAGAAGTGTCAGGAGCCTCAGGATGACCAAAATAGTGATTCCTTTTATGACAGTAGTGGATTATAGGAGAAAGTCGGCTAGATATGCCTGCAGGCTTGCTGTGCGACCTTTCTGTGGCAAGGAAAAGGCGGAGACCGGTTGAAATAGAAAATAAAATATGTACATATTAGCAAAAGGTCGCGAACATGCCTGTCTGGTTGTGTGTTGCGAAAGGGAAGCTCAGATTGAGAGGTGCTACCAGAAACAAAGGGTACATATCGAATGGTGAGCAGAACTTATCGCCTTCTTCCTGCCTACTGATAAACGACATGGTTTGAGACTATGTTCTGAAGATGGAGTAGCCTCGGTGCGAATAGGACTCAACAAGATAGCCGAACTGCCCATGCTACAGCAAAAATAGAAACGACAAACAATTCGCTCTGTGGTTTCGCATGCAGTGACGAGTGTAAGGAAAGTCAACCAATATACATCCATATCTCCAAGTACCTTCTTTTTATGCCCATCCTTGATGAATGTCCGAGCAGAGGATCTCCAGATCGAGCAATACAAGAACGGGTGTGACGAAATATTGATACGGCGCCATTAAAGTAAAATTCGACGCATTTGGGCAAGAGAACTCGACGTCGCCGTCTCAGCTTCTCATCAGTCAGCTAAAAAACGCGATGTCTGGGTGACGAAAAGCAAAAACGATCGCTATTCAGCCGCGTCGGGAGAGAAGTGGAGCGGGTTGCGGCTTTTCTGCTCTCTATGCTACAGCTGTTTTTATCGCTATTCAAGCGATCCTCTTCCCTCGCCGCCAGCTAAGCCGAACAGTTATGCCCCGCGGGCCGAAACGAGTGGCGAAAAATCTGACAGATGCAGCAGGGAATCAATTTTTCGCACATAAATTCAGAACGCCGCGGCTTTTGGCTAGGACATCGAGAAAGGTGATGGCGAGAGGGCGAAAACAGACGGATGGACAGACGTCGCGAGATCCCGTTGCACTCGCAGGAGAAGAGACCAACGAACACGAACGTCGCCGTTACACAGACACGCTGGGTACACTACGGGTGCCCCCCTTCTATCTCCGCGATCGCCAACTACAAGATAGCGATGCCTTCTAGGTTACTTATTGTGGCTTTTGCGATCCTGGGCGGCGATTCTGTCGTCGAAATATGATTAATGTCCGTGTGCTGTCCAACTCGTGCTTAATTAGCTACACGACGGGAAAGCGGATGACAACATACCACTTGTGGATGACAGGAATGGATAACAATACTACGAAAAGAACAACGAAATTTTCAACCATTTTAACTGACAATGCATTACTGAAGCAATGCTAAAAATGTTTTGAGGGATATTTTAACCATTGAATATGTTAACTGTTTCAGCATTTTTCTATTTTTTCTCGTTTTTTATTGATTTATGATACTTAAAATTCGTCTGCTAGTTGCAAGAAATCTTATGTTCAGAGCATGGGTGTGATATTGTTTCATGCTCATGCTATGCTATGTTTAGTGGAATGAATAAATTTAAGGTTGTATTTTTTTGTATATGAATTCAATAATCAAGACAAAATGAGAGCTAACAGTTCTTGAGGGCCACATGCACTTGACAAAGTACATACATTTGTTTTTAAAGCTAAACTCCAACTCGACACAATAAAGGTGTCCTGGATTGGATCATAAACTACTCTTCAAGAAGGAGAATATGCTGATTTTATACGCAATTTTAAATATATGTACAATAATGTATTTTAGCACGAAAAGTCTGCTTAGAAAGTGAGCCTAATAAAAGAAAACAATTACAAAATTGGTCGCAGTTCCAGTCTATTAACCGAAAGTGGATAATGACATCCAAGCAGATAATTAATTCCAAAGCGGCGACAAACGAAAAAACGACAAAGCCCGCTTCTGCTCTCCGCACCTGTTTGCATGAGCGCTGCTAACGTGGAACGCAGATCGAAGATTCTACTCTTTCCTGCCAACGCCGAAATATCGACGGCAGCGATGATACTTGCCCCTCAGCCGCCGCTCCTGTTGCCGTTGACGCCGTCGATGTCTCAATGACCGGTTTCATGCCTTCGTTTCGACAACAACAAAGTGCAAATGATGCCGAGATTTGACGAAGAAGTGGCTAAGGAGACGTATGATGCGAACAGTGGAGACAAACGCCGTCATGTTATGGGAACGACCGGACAGAGGGAAGAAAGGGAAGCCTAAGTAAACAAAGACCACAACGAACCAGCCAGAGTGAGGGAGTCGACGAACAGTAGACTGGATGCGACAATTTTAAATTTTGAACAAAGCCAAACGTCGCTAGGAGGTCCGGTGTGGAGGACTAAGCAAGGGAGATACGATTCCAATAGATGCTAACGACATCACCGCGCACCGCCGGCAGTTGACTCATCCCTCAAAATAGCGAAAAGACGTCGGATGGCGGAAATTGCGCGGGAAAAGGCGAACGAAGCCCTCGGGGCTCAAAGGCAAGATTTCGGCGGTGCGCTGACGATGAATGACTCAGGCAGAGGAGCGAGCGAGCGCGCCGTGATGGCGCAGGCACAGTGGAGTCAAACGTGAAAGTGGCAGGGGGAATCAAGGAACTCGCCAATCGAGGAAGCCCGACGCTTGTTTAAATAGCTGTATCGAAGGTCGCTCGAAGTAGCCCGTCCGAGATCAATTGGCCCACTTTAAAGAGAGACCAGCGAGGATCGCCTCTTTTATACCAGTAACAGACAAACAGTCTCTTCCCATTCCCGGCCTAAATGTCGTGACAGACCTGCTACCATGGACTATTGTCTTTTCCACCAGTTTATTTTGAAATTGAGCCATGCAGCCGTGGTATATGTATGTGGTTCGAATCACGTACGCTATAATAAATTTCTTTATTTTTTGCACTATTCCTTAGAAATAGTTAATTTTCTTGTTTTAATTTTTTAAATCATACGAAAAATAAAATTTCTTCATTAATTTACAAGCTAAATGATTGTGAAAAAGTAAGAATCGAGATAGTTATGCCAGAAAATGTATTTGCGAATGGTTACTACGACTAGTACATTTCAACAACAGTAAGCTAATTAATTCCCGCAGACCTGCTAAAAGACTTTAAAAAGTTGATTAAAATGCGGTTGCAAACGCCAGATGCTTAAGAGGCGCTCAACGAATTAACTTCTGCTTTTGCGAAATGTTTGTCGTTTAATTCTACAAGAACATTATTAAGAGGAAGAGCATACGCACCACTCGACAGAGTTGTGTCTAGAGAGGAGACGGAAGTGTTTACAAAAATTGGGTGACCAGATTTCCGTCCATGTCAAACACAGCTTTTTGTGTCCCAGTTTAACATTCTAGCTTGAAAAAAAACAACAAAAAAACTTCCATAAAAGTGCGCATATTTTCTATCACAGCTATTTGCTGAAGGCATGAGAGAATATGGCCTGCTAATTCGTCACTGTAGAGGATTCGCTATTAACTGAATGGACTATGGCATAATTTTTGTTTGTTATAAGAACGATGACCATTCAATGTGTATCTTTTAAAGAATGTTGATTTGGTTAAAGCGGCCTTTTCAAGTTAATTTTGTTTGCAGAAATTAGCTGATTTTGTTTACTTCTTTTGGAAAAGATAACATAAATATAAAAACATTTTTTGCATAGCTAAAATGCTATTCGCAAATCTCAAACCATATAATGTACTGTGAGATGTAGAACCCAGGCGAAAAGGAGTGGAAAACGCCAAAGTTTACCTAATAAACATTGAGTCATTGTATGTGGTAAACAAACAATGATGTCATCCTGGTATACAAGTACCAGCGAACAACAAACATGACGTGAATAGAACGCTAATTGACACTGGACCAACCGACCACAGAGTTGAATGTGCGTACGTGAATAGGAAACAGGTTTCTGTGGCGCAACAAAAGGTTCTTTGCTTGGACCGAACGACCTTCACTGACTGTTGATCTGATTTAAAATAATTTATGCACCGCTAAGGAGTATGTACTCTCGAAATTGTCGTATGTGGGTGGGTACGTTGATTCACATTTGTGAAATGTGAAAATTTGGAAGTTAACCGTGTTCTTGGAAATGCACCATTAATTACAAAGAAGATATTCACAAACCTTATAAAGTTTATATTCATAAGCATGGCAGACCGTGCTTATTCCGAACAAAGAAACTCACGACTTTAACAGTGGGACATCTTAACTGTAGTTTGCGTAAGTCCTATGCTCTGTAAACATTTTCGGAAATATTTTCCATGCCCTGATTACGGTATGAATCTACGATTGAGATTGTTATTGTCATATTTCATCGAAAACAAACACGAAAATAACGACTGTGACTAACATCTTCCGTCAGTTGTGCGCGAGCGATGATAGTCACGATCTTATGACTAATTTGTGCTTATTCAAGATTCTCAGAAATCGGAAAAACGTCAAATGACGTTCATTTCCGGTGATTACCTTCAAGTACCTTTACGCTGCAAGCTGAGCAGGAAACGTTTTTGTAGGAAAGTATACTGAACTTAACGTAGGAACAGATCTCGCATGAATCAGAACACTCATAATAAACAGTTTAAAACAAGTGTAATATGCATACCGAAAAGGAGGGAGTGAAAGAACCTTTCGGCTCCCGTGGAACAGATAAAGAGCAGGAGATTTGCTCAGTGGCTGAATAGGAGTCGCGCAAATCAAATGCAAATAGTTCGCTTTCACTGTGACTGCGTGAATGGGGCGGTCGAGACTGATCAGCTGGATAAGCCGCCGCCACGTCAACTGTACCGTTAGTTCGTTTGTCGTCATCCTTTTTTTACTCTCGGAAACGCGGCTTTCGCTGAACACAACCTCCACATTATGCCGGTTGAATATACTTCAATGGGATTGTTGAAAAATCGTTCGCAAAAAAAGAATGAGACTCGATGTGTTAAAACTACCGGTTTCGACTTCTACCACTTTGGAACTATGGGATACATGCAGAAGCGTTTTTTGTGCGTTTAAGGTACAATTCAGGTGGGTTGTGCAACGCTCATACCGAGGCTTTCCTGACCGTTACTATGCCACTATTGCATGTCATATAGAAGCTTGTATTCAAATGAACAAAGTGTCCCTGCTCCTTCAAATACCTTTTTCATTTCTGTTTACACTTTACTCGCGCAATTTCAAAAAATAAACCTTTGTGAACCAATAGATATACGCATATGGTGCTTTGACACTTGTTATCTCACCTGATATAAATGTTTCACAGTCTACTGGATAATACCGCCACTGCAGCCAAGCAAGTGAACACGACATCAACACACAGCACACAGCACACACAGCGAACAACCAACCCTGGGTTTCGGAGGCAAAAAGTGAAGCCATAGCCGAACGCTGCGTCATCCTCTCCGTCGCCCTTCATTGCTGCCGGCATGGCCTGGCTGTGTTCTTTTTCACGTTGTTCCTCGCGCGAATGTCCTTTGCGTCGCGCTTACTCGCGCGCCGATCAGCCTAAGAGACGTAATTCCGTCGTCGTCATGGCAATTTGCTTTGTGGATCAATCTGCTGTTCACGAGATCACACCTTACACGCACAGAAGAGGCTTACTCGGCAATCGCTGCGTGTGGTCCACGATAAACGTGGAACCGAGAATGATAGCATACATCGCAATGGAAATACAAAAGTGCTTCGTCCGTTCAACTCTCTTAACCGCACAAGGGATATCTGGCTTGTCGCACTTTGCGCCGTCACCAGCACGAGATAAGGAACGCGCGACGAACGATAACTTCTCCAGACAAGGGGACCTGAGCGGTGTCGCGGGCTCCTTGTCTGGCTCTCGCCTCCCTGTTCATCTTCGTTTTATTGCATAATCGAGTTTGTCATGCATGCATTGTTTCAGGGATTAATCGCGTTACTCGCACGCTCCGGGGCACCCAACTCTCGAAATGACTCTCAAGGTAGGCCATCTATGAATAAAGTGACAGGGGTTGGGACTACATGAAGCTCCCGAAGAAAATCCGTTTTTCCAAAGTCGTTTGACCGTAGCAAAATGAAAACATTTCTTAAGGGCCTGTGGGAATTGTCATCGAGTTTTATTAAATTATATCAAACTACTAAATGAAATATATGCAAAAAATTAAAATAAAGAGTGAAAAAAATAGTAAACAATACAGTGTTTTATACCTTGTCCAGAGTTTAATATAAAATATAAGTTTGGTTAAAATAAGGGAAATATACCCAGATTTACATACTCTTACTAAAATTATTTTACTTTGTAAAAATTCTTTTGCGCGGCAATTGTGGGGTGGTTAGCCGCATAATGGCGACAATCACGGCTGTTGAATGCTGTGTTATTGAGAAAGGATCTTAAAGGAGGATTAATGACGCCATGGAAGTCCAAGTCAAATAATTTACGGAGACGTTCTTTGGCAGCAAACGTGTGTACTATAGAACAATAACGGTTATTTGTCTATGTTGAACTGGAAGTACAAAGCGCAACACCAGACGAAAACAAAGGTTTAACGGTAGTTGGCAAACAATGGATTCAACACAGATGTGTTTTTGTCTCAACCGTTTCCAAGAAGCTTGGAATGAGCTAGAAATTAGCGAGCAAATTGAGCTTGTCCAAAGAGGAGCGCATAACTGCAAACAAATTACAATTAGTCGCGACTCATCGTCTTCACAACTCATTGTTTGGCATAGAAGTGAAATAAGCCATTTTATCGTTTTTTAAAAACAAATTTGTCTATAGAATTATAGAACTTATAGTTATATATGATTATAAAACACCTTTCCTCCCAAATACTCTCCTAGAGATTTTCCCCGATTTTTATATGAATCACATTATTGAAAGTGTATTAAAACACTTTATGAAATGAGAAAAAATACAATTTCTAACCCTTAGAAGAAAATCGGAAGAAAAAATATGTATGCGAAACAAGGACTTTTGAACAAATAAGAAATGGAACGAACCCAGCACGCGCGGGAACGCGAAAAGCGATGCCTCCTTCGGCGAGCGGAAACAAACAGTGGTCCCTTAATTTAATGATTTTACGGGAATTGAAAGTAGCCTTTCGCGTTTCTTGTGTTCACACGCAGGAAGGCCTCCTCGGAGAAGGAGAGGGTTGTTTATCTACTAAGACTGGAGATTAACCAAAGGGTCCTGAATGCTGGAAGAGGATTGTGTAAACAGCTATTAATAATTCCAAAAATGTCGCTTTCTGTAGGGCGCATGTGCATGCATACCCGACTGATTCATTAAGACCATTTTATTTTGGCGTTATCTGAATGTTCATCGGAATTTAGCTATTTCTAACTCCGTAAATCAGTCGGTAACGGTAGAAAGTAGCTGTTTTTTCGCAAAATTTTCCGAAATTTGTCGTTGTAAAATTAGAAGGAAGCTAAAAAAATATTTTATTGTAAGGCATTTGTGTATTTCTTATTTGTGTAAAGCCTGACTTTTACATTTTTTGAGAAATCTGTGTGTTGAATAATTTTTTATTGAGTGGCATCAATAAGTATTCGATTTTTATAAACTGCCATTAAAATGGATATTTTTCAATGTATCAAATTGAAAGCATAAGAAATAGAAAAATTTTTCGTTACAATTACACCGTTTCCAAGAACGAAAAATAATACATTATAATACAAAATATAATACATAGCAATACATATTCCAAATGTTTCAACAAATTACGCAGTTGCAGTTAATGGATTGCCTGCCAGCTAGAACATATAGACAGAGCCCTCTTAACATATCGCAATGATTGCCCAAATAAATTTGGCCAGGAAGGCGCGACATAAGAGACGGGCATTCGAGATGCTATTTCCAATATAACATATCCGACGCACCCGTTGCGCATAATAAAACAGCGCCTCGAAGAAATGAGTTTTTTGATGAACGGCTAATCCGAAAGAGGTCAAACCGGCGTGCGTAAAGCGGGAGCCGTTTCTCAGCGTCCTTATTTGGCACAACAATCGCATGATCGGCTCTGTGAGAACGTGGCTTAAACTCATTAGCAAAGATCGTATATCTACACGCAGCCACTTTCCCGCACCTTTTCTACCATAAAGGACATCAATAAAATGCGGCTATTCCTCAGAGGGCAGTGAAAGACTGCGCTTCCTATCTATGCGACTTGTCCGCTCTCCTCGATAGAGGGTGGCGGACTTGGAGGGAGCACCGTAAAAGCTGTGAGCAAATTTCGAGCCGGTACTAGGGTACTTCCTCTGAACGGCGTTCGTGCCAGGTGGTCAGCCTTATTTCGAGCGGAATATTAAAATTTAATGCGAACAGCGTTCGCAGAAAATCTGATAATTATAGCCTGGAGTACTCATTTCGTTGTCAAGGAAACTTGCAACAAACCTGTCAGGGTGAAGATGAACTCACAATCAGACATGAAGCCATTAGATTTGTTGACCGAGGGGGATCAACGAAAAGAGATGAAATTTCCTTTTCTAAAAGACGGTTCGCCGACGTCACGAGTCCAAATTTGTCAGTCACGCAGAACACTTAAGAAGTATTGCAATCCCAGAATAGTTACTAGTTGAGAGCGGATGAGAGAAAGCAGAACAACCGTCGCTGGGTAAATGACGTGTGCAGAATTGGTGTTTATAATATTTTTTTGGGCGACTTACATTATTGAAAACAACTTTTTTGGACCCTAAGGGAAAGGGCGAAGACTAGAGTGGTCGACGACACACTTGTTTTCAGCAATATGCCCAAAATTGTTAAACCGGAAAATGTAGATTAACAGTTCCGCCAAAGCAGCTTCCCAATGTGTTGAGCGAGCAAATATTTTTTCGAACAGCAGCGTATTCCGGAAGTTAGAGATACATAGTACTTTGCAACAAAACTGCTACAGTTCTTATCATTATCAGTGGATAAGTGAGGAACCTTTCAGATCGGAATTATCGGAGGCACCGGCCTGGAAAAGACTAACTTCCTTGAGAACGTCCGGGAAATCACCGTCGACACTCCGTATGGTGCCCCTTCGGATGTCCTTCTCGAGGGAACCGTCGGTTCGGTCAGCTGCGTAATTCTGCCCCGACATGGCCGTCGGCACCAGTACTCGCCGACGAATGTCAATTACCGCGCGAACATGTGGGCCTTGATGAAGACCGGCGTGGACATCATCATCGCGTGCACGGCATCCGGCTCTCTGCGAGAGGAGATCGCACCGGGCCACTTCGTCGTGCTCGACTCGTTCATCGACCGAACCACGAAGCGCGAGCACACGTTCTACGACGGACAGGCGGGCCATCCTTCGGGAGTGGCGCATGTTCCTATGCATCCCGTTTTCAATCAGAAGCTCCGGGAGGTAAGCGTTCCTCCACTCTTTCTTCAACCGTTCCCTTTAATACCACGCATTCAAGAATTCTGCTTCTTCAATACTTCAAAATAGTTCCGGTAAAAAATAAAAAATATTTCCTGTTCTGAAATGAATTACGCTAAAACTATGTACAGCATGTTTCAGGAATATCTTGAATTATAGCTGATTGCAAAGGCAAGCCGGCTTTTTTTACAAACAGTATCCTAAAATTTTGGAACTTCGTCGCAACACAATTCGTAACTCTACAGCGTATAGAACAATCCAAAAGCTGAAACAGGAATATAAAGTTGGCACCTTCTCTACCAACATCCCTTTTCCCCGTCACACACAAGCGCCGTTTTGCTAATTAGTTAAATTAAGGTAATTATGGAGTCGTGCGACGAACTCAACATCACATATCACAAGAAAGGAACTGCCGTTTGCATCGAAGGACCACGATTCAGCTCACGCGCCGAAAGCGAAATGTTCCGTCTGTGGGGAGGCGACATCGTCAACATGACCCTCTGCCCCGAGGCCATTCTGGCTAAGGAGCTGGGAATTCCGTACGTATCCACCGCTTTGGCCACCGATTACGACTGCTGGAGGGAGGATGAGCACGTGAGTGACCCATTTAGTGCCCTCAAGCGCATAAGCCCATTTCAGGTCAGCGTCGAGTTGGTGCTGAAGACACTCGCGGAAAATGCGTCCAGCGCAACGAAGCTCTTCATGAAAGCCATCGAAAAGGTGGCCAAGATGGACTGGTCCGATGAGATTAAGGAGGCAAAGGTAAACAACTGATAGCGGAAGTCGGCACTTTTTATCATCGTTTAGACAATGGCTCGCTGTTCGATTATGGGTATTGTTGAAGAAGAAGTTCCGCATCTGCTCTAGGTTGTGCTTGTTCGGCTATGTTGATCTTGGTTAAATTTTGTTAGATGTATGTTAAATCTTCGATGGGTTGGCCTTGCGGATTGCTGTGATGGGGAGGTGCACTTGACAACCGTTGGACCACTTTACGAGACAACATGTTGTGCCAAATTTCTAAAATAACATTGGGACCATGTGTTACAGACTGAGGAACAGGTGGTTCACGAACACTTTAGAACATACTCTTAGACACTTTAAACGCATCAAGTAGCCCAACATTCTTATAGACATTTTAGAAAAACCTTTTTAAGAAGGGTAAACTGTCGTCTAAAAGTCTACGTCTAAAAGCTTACGTCTGGAAATCCTAAGAAAGATCAAGGGCAGCGCCCATGGCCGTGCAACATACCTGAGTTACCTGTCCGGTCATATACTGCATGTGGTGTCGGGTGGCACTCCACTCGTCCATGTCAATGTCATAGACGTACGAACATTTCGGGTCAAATGTTTCCTCGCACGCGATACACTTGGCCAACGTGTGACTGTTTCTCTCATAATGGAAGGGGAGGCGAAGTGAGTCATCAACTATGTGACGAACGAATAATTGCCAATAGACGTCGATAGAATCGCTTCTCCACTTGACTAGATCGAGCAAAGCGGGGGGTTGATCATATGATGCGCAAAGTTCGACCAGCTCGGAGATTTTGTAAAACTGAAATTAAAATTCAAAGGTCAGCTTGCAGTTATTAATCGGTAGGAATCAAATCACACAAAGGCCTAACCACTAGAACGGGTGTACAGTTTTTTTGCAAGAAATATGAACTTTTCTTAAGGTTGTTTGAGATTGTGAACTAAACCGGCAGTTCAATTCAATCTTCCATCAGAAAATTAGCGTTTATTATATTCGGTGTGTATAAGGCATTAAAGATCGACAAGAAAACAGCCTCCCTTTTTAATTAGCTAGGCGAAAAGCGTCGTGGTCGTATTGGAAAATACAAATCCGTCGGACATAAACAACTGGAAAGAAATTATTGTCATAAAATTGATACAGATATAGTAACTTTACTGTTGTGAACCGCCACCTACGGCAGTACGCCTTTTATATCTTTTCAGCAAGGTATTCTTTAAAAGACTTACGTTACTTAGACTTAAGGCGAAAAAAGAGGATAAAAGTAATAAAAAAATATTAGATATGTTACTTGTAATATTATTTGTGATAAAAAAATTAATTTGCTCATATTTCAAGGCATCCTTTTAAAAAAGTACAATTGCCAACAAAGAACATTTATTTAACTTGTTTTTTTTCCATCAAGTGAAGGAAAATTAAAACTAAAAAAATCGGAAATTAATTTCAAACCACTTTATCGACATTATTTTTTATCAACTCTATTCGTAAGCAAATTACGTTTCATAATGTTCGCAAAATATTTAAACGTTTAACTTTCCAGAAAAAATCAAGCGAATCGGAATGAAATCTTATACAACAAAATACGGTCAACCCTCTTACTTTTAAATTAGTTAAATGAGTTACTGTCATATGTGAATCTTCCCTTGTTTGTCTAATCGAGACTTTAGTGAGCACCGTATTGAATTCATGGAACAGCAGTGTTTTGCTTGTCCATGCTATTCAGCTCTTGATTTTTCTGCCATTACACACTTTATCCATAATCTTGCGCATGGATGAATACCTAATGTCCCTTTGCTTCAAACACGTGTTCCAAACTCGCGCAAGCTGATAAGCACTTACCTCGGCCTGTCGTGCAATCTCACGAATCGTGTCCTCCTGACAGGTCTCCAGAAAGCTAGAAGAGCCATCCCTCATGAAGTTCAGGATGTAACTAAAGTTAAAACCATCTTTATCAACGAAGATAACGCCATGTTCGTCGGGCTCCAACTCTTGAAAAAGGTTTGGAATCCGCACGATGGTCTTCTCTGTGGTGACAAACTGCGTGCCGCCAATGTCAAGCACTACCTTCCGAGTCATTTCGCAGGATAACCAGATGCAAGAGGACCACTCAGCCGAATGTTATGACAAGCACGAGTGAAACTAAAGGATTGGGCAGTGCCGAGAAGATTGTGCTCGGTGTTACCTTGGTGATGCAGGCCAAACGTGCGTACAACATGATCCTTGTGCGAGTTTCAGTCAGAGTTCTTACGGCACGCAGGCCGGCAGAAGACGTGAGTGGCGAAGGGGCATTTGCGCCGAATCTTGGAGAGAACGTCGACGCCATCGCCGCTAGTCTTATGTCATGATTGTTTATCTGCGGGCGTTCGACGGCCGACAGACACTCTCCACGGCCACTTTCTTTCACGGCTACCATTACCGTTGCTCGACTATCTTTGCGCCATCCCATCAAATTCCACTAATTGGAAACACATAATAAATGCTGTTTCTTCTGCTAGAATTTCAACAGAGCGTTATCTACAGCTAGAGCAGTTGACGTTTTATTGCGAACCGAAAAATGCAATCTGAAAAGCTCGTCGAATGGAAGTTTTCGGTCTTTCGAAAGTTTCGCTTTAACTCCCTGATTTGCGCTCCGGTCAAAGTTGAAGAAAATGTCTGTAAAGTGCATATGAAACCTAAGAATTGTAGTCCGAAAAAACGAAGTGTGGACCGAGTACATTTTACTGTAGTCGTGATTTATCCAATCAAGAAGGAAGTAGATTTAAAACAGAAAGAGTTCTGCATAGAGTTCTTTAGTAACTTAAGATCACCATTAATGTTAATCAATGATGATCATTAATAAATCAATCTGTCTCTCGATCTATTCAGTCAACAAGGTAAACTACACGTTTATATATGCGAAGAAAAAGCGTTAGCTCTGCATTCAGCCTGCAAACTTCGTTAAAAGTACAGTGCCCACACACTTTTGACAACTTCTCACTCTAAAACATGCTGCAAATGTAACACGACGTCTGGTTTTCAATTCTGCGTAGTGCTGTCATAACTCGTTCCTCTATACTTAAGCCAAATTACGGCTCTATACCAAGAGGATGTACGTTGCTACGGATGCAATCGGCTTGCCATCCACGAAGATTAACTTTCATCCCATGTACACATGATATGATTTATCCATATCGTCGCACAACACGGATTTTTGAATGACTTCTCAAACGCAATTTAAATATTTTGAATTACTCTTTTCCATTCCCACGCTTTTTGAACCATGCTGCAAATTCTAAGCGCGTTCTATTGATTCCGCCCTGCACACAATGCTCTTAGTTCCGCGTGCTCGCAGTCGCTTTTCAGAGAAAAACTGCCCCTTTTGTAGTATGTGACAAATTATCCAGATATCCAGAAACGTTTTTTCTTCTCCTATTGAGAATAATCTCGTTTGTCCGTCCGTATGTGGAATCAGTTACCCTGTCACGGGGTGGCAGAGCTGTTGCCGTCGGTCGAGGGTGTATTTCTCGTCTATGCGCGCGTTGTGTCCAAAGGAGATCAGTCTAGCTAGTGAGAACCGTTTATACGATCTGTGTGAAACATATGTTTCACCGATTATGCTAGCACGCACTATTGATCCCCTTCGTGCACCCAGAATAAAGCAGCGTTTTTTTTCTTGCGCACGCCAAGGAGGGTGCTTGGCGAGATGATAACCCTGCCGTGGCAGAATTGTCAAAAGACGACGATTAACGTCCTGTCTTGATCTTTGACAACTTAATCGATCGAGAAGTTAGTTTCAAATTGAAAACAACACCCGATTCCTGCTCACAGGTGCCATCTGTCCGGCCAAATGGCAATACACTTCCATTGTTTTCTGCACTCCGTTGCAGCATCACGTCTTCTACGAGCGAGAAAACGTGACGGAGCGCGTGATCTGTGCAGCCAAGCGATGTGAATTTGCCTTCAAACGGGTGACTTCTTTCTCACTCTTTGTGTCTCTCGATCGCTGTATTTAAGGTAAGAGTGTTTGGGCGTTTCATATAGCTTTGCATTAGTTACACCTTTGCACTTGCAAATGAAAAAAACCAGCTTGTGCGAAACCAGCTCTTTTTTGGCTGGTTTGCTTTGTTTTAATAGAAAATAGAGACATGTGGGTACATTGTCTCATAAATCTTCAAAGATCAAACATCGGGATACCCGGATTAACGTCCAGTGGACGCGACACAACAGTTGGTGTTTAAGAGGGCTCTTGGTTATTAGCTTATGTTTTTCAGCGACAATTTGAGAGATGCAAGGTTTATGTAACCTTTGTTAGTGCATTTTTCCAACTTCCACATTTTGATTCCAACATGATTGTCTTAATTTAACAATATGAACGGTCAACGTGTCATCGTAAGCCCGTGGAGATCAAACATCGTAACCTCAAGGACGATTTTGATGCTGCTATACTATGAAACAACGCCAAAAGGCGCTGTTGTTTTCGAAAGCTAAGAAGGGCGGGGAGAGGTGGTCGCGCCGATTCCACGGATCGCCCGGCGGAGACCAAAAGGGTTGGTGGGCGCCGGCGGCCTGTATCGCTCCTCTCCTTCCACAGCTGCATTTTTCGGCCGAAACTCGCGTCTTTATTTGTGTTCCTTTTCGAAACTCTTTGTGAGATGTTTCTCCCGTTGAAAGCAGCCTGTTCTAAATCAACTTTGCAGCCTAGTAAACATGGCTACTCTTTCGGAAGTCCTATTTTCGGAAAAAAATGTCTAGTTGGTATGTAAGCGACTTATAGTTTACGTCAGTTATGTCCGCTGAGCACAATTCCCCACACTGATGAGTAAGCAGTGAAGAAGGACGGCCATAGCTGAGTGGCCGCAATCGCGCGAATTGCCTCGCGGACACCAAAAGAGCTTTTCGAATGGTGAGTGACGGTTGCCGGTCGCGCTCCTCTCCTTCCCGGTTTTATGTAGCCCACTGGAAGTATGCTTTACCAGCACATCGTTTGTTTTGCCGCTGTGTATTCCAGTCACGGTGTGTCAGATGGTCCAAAACATAAGCGCTTCTCCCTGTTAGGAAACCTTTTTAGTGTAACGAGTGGGAATTTTTAATGGGTAGCCTAGAAATAAAGTCCGCTAGCCCGACTTTTTATCATATGTGGGTGTTACGAGGCACTTGAAATAGCAATGGCTTTTTGCTAAACCTGTAAGAATGTTACCACTTTTACTTTTCACAGCTGATTTTATAATATGTGCTGAGTCAATTTAGCTTATTAGTAAAGGTCAATGGTTCAAACATCTGCGTCATCATGGGAACTTCTTGTTTGAGTAATGTTGCTATGTATATAGCTACAATGACGTAAGAAACGTAAGCCAAGAACAATCAAATGTGATTCACATAACTAATGAGATTTTGTTATGACCAAAGTTGTTTACAACTTTTTTCTTCTTAACACCTGCTGATCGCTACTGCTCACCGGTCGCTTTCAAACACCGTCACTTTCAGAGAAGTGCGTAGATTCCATAATTAGTTTAAGACATTCAATGCAAAAAGAAGATTCTCGGATCATTGCCTCTGAGTGTCCTTCACTGTAGCACTTCTGCGCATTGTTTCGGCACTATGTTTTATACATGTGACCTTGTTCGAAATCCAATTTAAATGTTGTTTGTTGTTATCAGTGGAGAAGAAGAATTCTCACTGGAAACACGCTTCACTCCTTAGGCCCGTGCGATGCCCATCGAGTAATCGATGTCTCTTAGCGGACTGCAAGCAATGCAGATTTTGCACGCCTGCTAAAAGGCATATTTTAGACCAAATGCTTAATATATACTCTCGGGTTTCCCGTGTTTTGCACTACCATGTTTCTCTCTCTCGAGAATTCCCAGTTCTGAACATTTTAAGGCATATTTTCATTTGCATTGCAAATGTTTTTACAGCAACTTTTTTTACGTTTCACTTAACTACCTCTGTGTTTTCAATCCCATCGCTTATCGTTAACATCAATAAAACATACTTCCTGGCATCTAAGGACTTCCCGTGCTTGAATACTACCTTTTAGACCTTATATTGAACGAAATCGTGTAAACAATGATATGTTTGTTTTTCAGATATGGCGGTCCTGAGAATGGAAAGACGATTAGCTCTATTGATAAAGTCGAGCCTCTCCTATTGGAAAATTGAACCTGACTGACAGCTCGGACCTGACAGGATACCATAGCGGCTTATATCCAATTCTCATCATTCGTTCCTCCCAACCCTACAGGTACATATGCTTTGGGTATGCTTCGTGGGAGTTAACCTGTATTCTAAAGCATGCGTGCATACCTCCGCGCGATCAGTTTGCCCATTTATCCACGGCAAGTGTCAAGCCTCACCGACGCTTGGACAAATCTCCATTCTGGTACGGGAGGATGTCCGCTAGTCTAATAGTTTAAATTCGACGATTTGCCTCCCGGTGGAATTTAAACAAAAAATCTCGCAGCGAAAACCATACGGCCATTGGAATGGCTTCAAGAACGCCGTGCTGCTGCCGCCGCCATAGTCGCCGCGGTCGGTCCGTCTGCCGCGACGGCGATCAAAGCGTCGCACCGCACCGGACGGCGGCGGCGTCGCCGACTCAGACTACAGGCCGAGTGTGAGGCCGCGCTCGCGCGCGTGCACGCACTTCTGTTGCGGGTCCGTGCAAACTGCAACGGACGCACGCGAAAGCGGGAAACTATTTAATGCTTCTGGATTGAATAATTAAAGACGACCGCGTTTCGAGGTGCGAACAACGTCTGATGTGCGAAGACGATGCTTTAATTCATAATAATTCGCGTCTCCGAACAGTCAGTCAATCATCTCACTCTATAGGAACGCGCCAAAAGCTCATCGCTGCTTTCTCCACATGCGGAATTATACGGTTGAGCAAAGAACTCAACTGTATCATGATAAATGCGCGCTGCGGCCTATATCGGATAGCGTTATACTTCTTAACAGATGGTGGGTCTTAAAAACTCCATCTGTGATGAAGGAAGACGAGCGCAAAAGTGCAAAAACTTCTCAAGCGGTTTACTCATTACTGTTCATTCATTAAGAACTTTGCCGTGGATCCAACTCCTACCTTTCTGGTCATTTCAGAGTTCACGTCTACCCGAAACGAGGAGAAATGGCCGAAGACGACTCGTTCAATGAGACCTGGTCGGACAACAATGTTGAAGACGACGAAGGTATACATTAATTTCAATGATGTTTTGTCCCCTTTCCACATTTTGAGCTGGAAAAATGCCTCTTTCCTATTTATCTCGTTGTCTTTTCTTCACAGAGCCTTTTAGGAACTATAGACGAAGAAGAAGCGTTTCTGGACGATGATGAAAGTGATGAGCTGAAAATGTTGGAGGAAGAACAGGACATTCCATTGGATCAGTTGCGAGCGATGTATGGCTATGATGGCAATGGCACTGACAATGGAGATGACGAGGAAGATGCGTCGTCACCAGAGGAAAACGGGCGGACAGAATCTGACGACGATGAAAACGACGGAGAATCTGCTGAAGATGGCGTTCTTAATCATATCCCCAATGCTCAAGAACTTGGTCCTCGTGGATACTTCGAAGTGAATGACGATGAAGAGGCAGATGTGGATAATGACTACGTACCACCTCCACAAATTCTCCAATGGAAGAGATACGTCAGCGTCGGTCCCGATCACCAGGTTCAGGTGCCCGACTATGATGCAGATCACGAACTCGCTCCTGACGACAGAAATAATACCTTACTGTGGAAACCGGATGTCGATGAAGCTGTTATTAATGAAGTCATGAGCAAAGTTTACGAAAAGCTGGACAACCGCGAGAATGGCGACCGTGAACATAAGAAAGCCGTCTTCGATAATGACTTCGTCTTGTTCACGTTCATGCAGAACAACTACGACATTCAAAAAACCATCGATGATGTAGTGTCAACATTGAAGGAAAATGCGAGCGCTGGGTGTAACATCGCCTATAGGACGCTACCCATGCCGAGGATTGCATTTACGCCGATGGAAATCGACTCGTTCGAACAGGCACTTCCCGTGTACGGGAAGAATTTCTTTGTTATAAGATCGCATACGGTAAGGACATTAACAATTTGTTCAAAATCTGAATTTGACCTGAGTAATTTGACCTGAGCAGGGATTTCTTATGCTTTAAACATTTTTTGCTGAACCCCTGAACGCCTATCATTTCAGCTTCCGCACCGAAAAGTAGGAGAACTCGTTGAGTTTTACTACAACTGGAAGAAATCCGAACGCCATGACGTCTTCATCGAAAACGCGAGGCAACGTCGTTTAACCGCCCAGGAAGGCGACCCTCCGATGCTTTTTCCAGTCTTCCGACGATACGGTCGTCCCGGGTAATTGCCACAATGCTCTTGTCATCAGTTCACCGTGTTTTGATTCTTGCAGAGACGCAATGGACAGTCTGATCCGAAGCCATCACGTGCAATCGCAAGCAGTTCAACACACACCGTCGCAAAATCACATTTTAGAAAACGGAACAGAGTACGCTCCAGCAACGAACGGAATCATGCAAAACTAATCGTAATGCAATACTTTAACCATGGATCTCCCTGCTCATCTTCCGAACATCGACGTTTTTCTTGATCTCTCCCCTCCTCCTGCTACCTTAGCCTCCCTCGTTCCGTCCTTGGTCATTTCCGGATGTCATTTTCACACATTAAGCTGATTCCTAGGCTTTAAACCATACACACGTGGTTGCAAGTACGGGTGCACCTCACTCACTCTATTCGTAGCATTTATTCCGAACGTTGTATACGCCACTGCATACTCCGTAAGCGTTCTGCCTTCGGTGCTGATGTCCATTAAAATTTTTTAATTTATGTTTAACTTGACCATCGGTTGAGAATCAAGTTGTAATTGGTAATATGATATACGTGACGATTGACTCTCGCCAATGTAGACCTCATTGAGGGATAGCAATGCGTATCGATGTTCACTAGACGGGGTGGTGCTACTTCTAAAATTTAGGCAATTTAGGCACCAGTATCCTAGCAATGGAAACCATACTGTCTAGCTCGAACTTCAGAGAAAGAACAATAAAACGTCAACAATTTTTATAGTAACGGAAAATACAACATACAACAAAAGCTCTTCATATGGCGAATCGCGCAACGATCTTCAGGAGTTGTGCTCTCCAATAGCGGCGTTCGGCGTCGGTCCCGTTGGCGTATCGCGCCGCTACGTAGTCGCCCAGGTGGTCGCCTTCCGTTCTCTCCCACGGGTATTTGATTGCTCTGGCAAGGCTCGAAATCAACTTGGCCACCATGGCAGTGGGAATAACCTGAAAACACAGTTTGAGAGGGGCGTTGGGAGTAAGAAAGAACGTACACAGTTCTGAGAAAGCTGCAGATCGGGTTCGGGTTCGCCTGTTGGCTGGGCCATGGTCGGTCTGAAAAAAAAACATATATAGTGAAGTGTCCTGCGTCAAAGTGTCTCGCGTCAAACTGTCCTGCTTCGCACCTAGCGACTCACACAAGAATCAAGCCCAGTGAAGAAGATCGTCTCGGCACAAAAACACAAAGGGACATCATGCCACCATCCCAAAGATGGTGGCGATTGGAACATTTCACGGAAGTGCAAGAGCTATGGTGCATTGCTGAACAGGGCACCTTCTGAACTGCCCACCTCAGATTTTGGCCTTAAATTAGCCCTCATGCGAACGCCGATAAAATTACCGGAGAATGCTGCGTAAAATCGTAGAACCAAGCCACGAAAAATAGCAAAAGTTGAAGAATTAGTGGTAGAAATAGCAGTATTCCTGAAGCGATGACTGCTGAGAATGACCACTGAGCGTCGAAAATGCCGAAAAGGAAGCAATGCTGCGAGACCATTGATATATCTATCACTTTTTCGCCTCGATCAACCACTATTTCCTTACTTTGCGGAATTTTTCCTCGTTCGGTTCTCCGATATTACGCAGCATTCTCCGGTAATTTTATCGGCGTTCGCATGAGGGCTACTTCAGACACCTACACGGTAAGTGTCGTCCAAATCTGAGGGGGGCAGTTCAGAATGTTCCCTGTTGAGACCCTCAGGGATCCAAATGAACTTGTACACACCACTGCACACTTTGTAAGCGTTCAACCTTCGGTGTGGATGTCCATTACGGTGCGGATGTCCGTTTTAAATAAAGAGGAACAAGGAAGACTGACGTCATGATATAACAGTCTTACTGTACAATTCACAGTCTTCACAACCTTGGTATAGTATTAACAAGAAAACAATGACATTCAGAAACAAGATCCCTACAGAATGAATCAGTACATTAACCAAGGATCACGGTCCGGAGCGCATCTTCAGGGTGCATCTCCAAGACAGCCTCCATTCCATCGTTGAACTTATAGGATATTCCACCATCAATAACAAGATTTGCATCAAAGCAACGGGACTTCACACGAATTCGTTCAGCAAATCCCCGTGGCGGTAGTCGAGGAAACGTTGCATTCCATATTGCATCGCGGACGGAGTATGCCATTTCTAAAAGGAGGAGACATTACTCAATTTTCCCCAAAAAACTGACAATGTGATATTTTCAAAGGTCCCCTAGATCTGTTTTCTTTTTTTAGAGCAATGTTTTCGTTAAACTACAGCAGCAATGTAATGTTTTGAACATGACATAAGGAAGAAAAATGTAAACATCGTGTGGAAATATATAAGGGAGCAAGCAGTTAGTATAAATATCACTTACTTTTGCAATCAGGCTCGTAAACTAACCGACTGTTGAACTGGTCAACAATCTTCTGCACATTGTCTTTTGTGGGCTCAACTGTGGTGTTAAAAGTACCATTTAAAATACTGAGCAGCTCGGAGACGCACTGATTCGTTAACTTGTTTATATTGAAATGCCACGAAGTCGAACCCGTTCCAGTGCAAATTGTAATTCCGCTACTCTTTTGTTTGACCATCGGTTGAGAATCAACTTGTAATTCGTAATATGATACACGTGACGATTGACTCTCGCCAATGTAGACCTCATTGAGGGATAACAATGGATATCGATGTTCACTAGACAGGGTGGTGCTACTCCTAAAATTTAGGCAATCACCAGTATCCTAGCAATGGAATCCATACTGTCTAGCCCGAACTTCATCAATGTCTACGTGTAGCTCCTGGTCATGCAGCTCAACGGGATCATCTAGTCGGCCGTTTACAAGTGATATACGGATTCGCTGACGCCACAACCACCTATAATGCATGCAGGATGAGTAGAAATAAATAGATCTCCAAGGGAAGACCACAAAAGAGGAGAAAGAATTCAGAATTGTTAATCTATGATTAAAAACTACAAAGAGTCCTACGACCAGAAAGACAGGAAAGTGGAGGAGGAAAAGCAAGGTGGCGCTGCACACACCGGAAGTCGCCTGAAAGTAGTCGCTGGAGAGCTTCTGGAAACGCGTCGGCCGGTTTCTTTCGCATTAAGCACATGTAGCCTTCGGACCTATAAGTTGTGAACAACTTGATATAATAGAAAAATATAATATCTCACCCAGTTGGATCTGTGTTGATCCCAATAACAGCCTTATCTCGAGTTTTGATCTTACTTGCAGCTAAGAGGAATGTTCCATCGCCGCCAGCCGAGAAAATGGCATCTGCCCAGTCAATAACGTCATCTGTATAATTAAAACGCTTCACAATCCTAGTTTCAATCCCAGCTCGTCTAAAAAATAATATTTAAATGGTTGGATAACAATTGAATAAAACTCACTTCAATTCACTGTTGATGAGAGTAAGGTACGACAAATGGTGATTATGCTTGTTTAGCAGGCGTTCGTAATCAGATCCTCGGGTTTTCAGCTGAAAATAATGGATGAAAATGAGAACTATCTCCGCATACATGATCACGAATTTCCGAATTTCGTTCATGAATTTAGCCAAAAATTTACTTCAGATTCGGATGCAAAACCACATGCAAAATCATAAATAATTCACAATTGAAAAGAGAACGAAAAGGCAAGAAGTATCTGACGGAAGCACCCATACCAGAAGCTCCAACTCGCTCTCGTTCAGATTCGGATGTCTGCGTCGCTCGAATTCTAACCTCGTGATTTTGGACAACAGAAGCACGCGCTTCGGGTTGAACTCCATCTTCTAAAATCAACAGAGATTGGCGTGAAAACACGGCTGAAAGTGCACCTTACCTGGGTATCAGTATCAGAACCGTTGGCAACTGCTGTTCCGCTCTCACAGCAGCCATCGTGAGTCGAGTTCGGCATTACTGAGCCGAGGGCGGTGTCGTCGTTCAAATGACCGATAAATTGCCTGCTGTTGGTGGTCAGTCGACGTCGACACGCAACGGGAAAACCGTTCTTCAACACAGCACTTGCGTATGCGCTTACGCACTTCACGGCGCAGACTGACAATGAGTGCATTTGGCACGAGTTGCGAGGACAACGCCCCGGCGCGACTTCGTCTACACGCCTGAGACAGAGGAAAGTAAGAGACGGTAGCTCCCGGACACAGACGTTGCTCACGGCGGCTTCAGGACGCTCGCTTTCCTATTTTCCTCCTTTATTCTGCTAGATTGCTCCACTTTACCACCGGCGACCACAGCAAACCCGTCTCGTCTTCTTAGATCGGAAATAAAAATGGCAAAGCAACACAACAACGCCGCGTTACTTCTGATGCGACGACTCAAAACGTGGGCCTTCATTGCCAACAGAGCTGTGCAAATGCAACAACGCGACCCCATGCACACTACTCTAACCAGCTCCTATTGCACTATCAGTGCGCCGTGGCCGGGCAGTCACTCGTCAAAACCGCATGAACAAGAAAGTGGGAGAGCGAATGATTGGAAATGAGAAGATCAAAAACATCTTTTAACATGAGAATGTACGGAATAAGTGATCGCGATGGAGCAAATTATGTATGATGAAAGTAAAAAAAACTCTAAAACACGACGATAAAAGAGGAAGGAGATGATTGTGGCACTCCGGAACCTGCACTTCTAATGTGCATTTCAAACTGCACACACGTGGAGACAAACCTCATTACAAGCAATTTGGAAAAGTGTTTTCAAAGAACGTCATATAATCGATGTTGTTTGAATGATTTGACTACGGTATGAGCTATCCATGGTATTTGTTATCCCTGGTGTGATCTGTCGGTAGTATGAGTTGTCCTAAGATGAGTTGTACCGACCCCCTTGATTGCGATGCTTGTGGCATGAAGTTCTGTGACCCGTAAAGTTTTGTGCGTACCGTATCGTCGTTGTAATTCGACACAAACGTGCATCGTCGCGGAATACTTGAAACTCGTACGTTCATCCCATTTTTATTTGCTTCCGCTATGTATCCATGAAGAAGATTCAGCATCTGACACCGTATGTACTTCGGAACTTCAATTGTGATTCTTTCTATAGGTAAGTCACAAAGATGCAATTTTACTCGACATATCAAACGAAACAATCATAGTAACCCGCCCAGACAATTAAGAGGAGTTTGTAAAACATCCAATCACTATAGCATCATGCGAAGCACTCGTGTGCGCGAGGGTGAAACATGGAGACAACTCACGAGTGAAGTCGACAAGATTTTGAAGCTTCAACAAAACAGTGAACAACATAAGGACAAGAGCCTCGACGCGGACAGCATGCGATTGAAAACCTACTGTGGATTGAGAATTATCACAACTGAAGAATACACGTATGGGAAAAGACGAGGACAACGAACATAACAACCACGAAGACGGTCAGACGATGGTGACTCAAGAGTGATAGAGATGAACAGTGGATGAAAACAACGAAGAGTAGTGAGGTGATCGACTACGGTACGCACATCAGTAGAAAAACATCAATTGTGTGTATTGCGGAGTAGTTCTAAGTGAGATATACAATATTTCGATCCTAATCTATACGTGATAGGGATTTTTGGTTGTGTTGTTGGTGAGACCGGAGAAAGTCTAGAATTGGACAACAGCGAGGATAGGTTGTTGTAGCTAGAAAGCTGGGGACATTGAAGAGGGACGACGAGACGAGGGACGTGGGACACGATATCATTGGACATGGACAGAGTGCGAGGCTTGAAGGCGAACGGACACACACGGTGAGACGGATGGAGGGCGTTCTGATTCAAGTAGCTGTTGGTGATTTGTTTAGATTTGGTACTGCACGTGAAGTCGTTGTCTTAGGGGAACAGGACACTGGGCGGCAAATGCGGCCCAGTTCGTCTCACCCACTTGAGTCCGGAACCCGTGCAATATCTGAAATTACGTGGATTATATATTATGTAGTCCCGCTTTTTTGTGCTCTTGGACGGCGTCATGTCAGGCAGGCTTGATTTTTTTTTCGCATATACATGGTGTTTCTCAGGGACATAAGGATCGTTAGGGCGCCATTGTAGATATAGAACTACTTGACTGGTTATACATTTGCTAATGAAGTTTAACAGGACAGTCTGTCGACCCAAAACTTTCTTTTTATTGCTTTACCTTCTGCTTTACCTCCTACAATATTTCCTTTTCACATTACCTCAGAACTCGAAATTTCAATAGTCCCGTAGACAAAAGTAATTTTTTGGCAAATATCTAAATTTATGTGCATTTCAGAACATGTTGAACACTTGCCGGACCGCACATCACATGCTTTCTCGGGATGCGTTTTAAAAAGTGCAGTAAACACATTTGATGATAGTTAGGAGATGGACTAATTGTAAGCAGTTTTCATATTATCCCAAAGTCTCTTTTGAAACGTCTTGCATACGCATGAACTCGTAGAACTATAAAAATGAAGCAAATTTTCACCTAGGACATGTGACTGGTCATTTCTAATTAGTTTACTTTTGAGCGGAACATTTACGCCTATGATAAGAGTGCGCGACGACAATCTTACCCAGAAGAAGACAGCATGAATATTCTCCTTGCAGATAAAGTCCGCTATACTGACATTGTTCTGACTTATCTAAAGCAAGAAAAATATTCGTATTTTTTTTGCGCGTGCATCGCAGTCACAACCAAGCACAACGTAAACGCATGCACAAACCCAAGGAACTGGCAGTGATGTAGAGGGATACTCACAAAGGCGCTAGTGAAAGTGCTAGAGCGTACACTAAAACAACGACATACCTTGAAGAAGGCGGCCTGCAGGTCCTCCTTCGGTGCGTTCCACGAGGCGATTGCGTCGCACAAAAAGATGAAGTCGTGCAGTACACCGGCAGGATTTAGGTTGATCATCATGCAGAGCCCTCGGAAAGCTGAGTCTTTCTCCTCATTGTCTCTAATGTTTCTTAGCGCTAAGCACCATTGGCGAATGAACTGCTGCAGATAGGGCGAAACCTCTTCTGGGCAGTAGATACCCAGCCGTCCGAGGGTGATAGCTGCAGACAATCTAATAAAAGGAAAATCTGTAATCTTTCAAAGTTACCAGTATTCTCTAAAAGCGTCTTAGGACCCTTATCGCGATTCATGACGAAGATGAGCGGAGACATCAGCTGTGGGACGTATTGCTTCATGTCGATGCGCATTTTCAGCGAGAGCTCGCCAAGAGCCCAAATGGAGTTGTTGCATACGGACACTTGTTCGGGGTCGAGGTTTTGTATGAGGATGGGGACGAAGTGATGGATGTGCGGTTGAAGATGGGGATAGCAGGCTTTTGCGAGATCTCCGAGAAGAGCAAATGAACTTTGTCGCACCTCGCTAGTTGAATCCTGTAAATTAGGAAGTGATTTTTTTGGAAGTTGCACGTAGCAGGCCAATTTGAGAAATAAGAGATGGCAGGAAGGTTTTAAAATCTTTTTTTAAGATATTTTTGGCGCCCCATACTAGTGTTTTACCTTGGAGCACTCATAGATAAGCTGTACGATGTGGCTGTTTGCTACAAAGGTCTCAATTCGCTCTCCAAGACCCTCTGCAAGTCCGGATAGCAGATCCAACGCCACTATGAGAAAGTCTTTGTTGGCCATTTCGTAGTCGATATCATTTGAAGCGGTTGTGTATTTCGCCGCAGCGATGGACTTCCCGATAAGTTGCGTGCACCGCTGGAACACGGGTTCACAAAAAGGCCAGAAGCTCTCGTGGAGCGCGGCAGCGACAGATGAGAGACACTCAAGAAGAGGGAAAAGTTCCTTGTCGTCATCGCCCAGGATCTGCCACTTTGTCATCAATGGCGACATGAGCATTTGCACGAGGTTTTCTTGAGCAAGCGAAGAGCCGACGCTGTCAGCAAGCGTTCCAACGGCATCATACAGAATCAGAAGATTCTTCGCCTGGTAGCGGTTGAACGCTTCCACAAGCGTGCTAAGAATATCGTAGAGATAAGGCACCAGTTCGTGACAAGCTTCCTCCTCGAGCGTAGCAAATGCCGAGCAGGCCGCTTCCTGGACACGTTTGTTGTTGTCAAGGATTCGAGCAAGAAGCTCCTTCAGTAGGGGTTTGAAGTAGACGTCGTGGGGTTGCTGCACCACATAGTGGCAGTACCGGGATAAGGTCCAACAGGTTATCGACCGAACAAGGGCTTTTCTGTCCTGTAGTGAGTTTATAAGGTAAGGGATAAGTTCTGGCAAGTGCGGAGTAATTCCGTTCATACAGCCTTCGGCCACGGCGCCCAATGCAAGGATTCCACTTTCTTTGATCTGAAAACAACATTTTACTTACATAGAATAGCGCACATAATATTCTAAGTAATCATTCTAGAGATGGCAAGGAACATGGATCAGCATTTGCGTACTGCCACAAATGGAATCGGACGCCAAACGTATTCTATTGAATTTTGCTCCATGCTCCCTGTGCATCTTGAGCATAAATGATGCCTACCTCCCAGCGTTCATGAAACAGAATTTCCTTGAGAATTGGCAGTAACGTTACGAGGAATTCATCCCCGAAAATTCCGGACATCACATCCAAGGACGCAGCTGAACATTTCCTAAGATTCCACTCGGTAGACGAATCATCATCGTCATCGTCCACATCGTCTTCGTCGTCCGGATTCGGCGCGGTATTCTCCCCGTCGGCATTGTGTTTCTGCGTATGAGTTTTGGCCCTGTGGAAACGTGGTTTTATGTCTTGGTCTTTGTCCGGTACCATGTAATCGTCTTCGTCGCCCTGTAAACAGTGTGCTACGTTTACGACAGATATAATGCAGTGCATACCTTCAAAATGGCAATGTCTCCTGGTGAGTATCTCATACACTTGACCAAGATCGGCACGAGTTTGGGCAGAATGGGTCTCACGTTCTCCATGCAAACGTCGGTGTTCTCTGCCAAGGCTAGCCAGAACTCACAAGCTTCTAAAGCGGTGTCTTCGTTGGGATCCTCGGTCTTCAGCAGGATGAACTCTACAATGCTAGGGAGCTGATTGACGATCTTGTTCAAGTGACTATCGAGAAGAAGAGTGAGCGATCGGCAGAGCTGCCTCTGAACGTCCTGGTCGTCGTCATTCGCTAAGGCGAAGAGGTTCTGCAGGAAAGGGTCGAAAACCTCATTGAGCGCTTCGTTTTGCACCAAAAGAATACTATTAAGAATACTAACAGCTTGCCATCTGCAACAGCGTTTAAGTAGTACCTCGAGGGTTATGGATCCTTTACCTCAGCTTCGCACTCTGATTCTGGAAAAAATTGAGCACCTTCGACGTAATTAAGAATATCTGCTCCTGAGACAGGCGGTCGGCTGAATCTTCGCACACCTTATGAAGGGCGCCTAACGCTCCCTCAAGCAGGAAGAAGTTATTTTCATTGAGCATCTCACACAGTGTGGGCAGGAGGCTGCTCCACGCGTTGAAACCATCGTATAAAAGGATAGTGGTGATCACGATTCCGACTGTAGCGCGGATAAGCTGGTGCTCATCGGCAATAGCTGCCAGAGTCTTTGTCTTTACGTAATCGCGGACGTCCATTGGAAGATCTTTCCATTTTTCTCTGATCAGGTTCTTGAGAACAAGCCCGCAGATAGAACGGGTGGTGGGCTAAAAACGAGCTGTTGAAGTCGGCTAATGCTGTGGGAAGTGAAGCGTCATATTTTGCTCTTAATTAATGATCACAGGGCATTCCTTTTGAGCCTCTTTCTGGACGCTCCAAGAGTTAGAGTCTTCTTCTATTATTAGAACTAATCAATTCTCACAACTTCCGCGACCACCCTATCTGTGTCAAGTAGCTAGCACCTGTGTTTACACTTAGCGAAAATCGATATGGTGCTATAATTTTGAACGTTTTCGAGGACATTTACAGAAATATATAAATTAATATGTGCTGAAGTGATAAGCAGGAAGGACAAAAGGTCGATGGAAGTACGATGTTTTTGGAAACCTCTCTGTCCAGTAGAAAATGATTGACATCTTTAAATAGTCAGTGTTTTATCACAGATTTGAAGGAGGTCGAAATTTAAAATAAAACATAAATAAAACAGTTACTATATGTTCAGTTTTCTCGCGTGCAGAATGAAATAAACGTGTGTGAATTGATGCAGGGTGCAAGAAATGCGAAAATGATAAGTCAGCAAAATGTGCGAAATAGAAAATGTTTATTTAATTGACTGTTTCACACCGTGGAAAACGGTTTGTTGCACCTTACAACTGCTAAATTTACCTGTTCGGTTTTCAAGTCTGCAAGAACGTAGACGAGAAAACAGCCAAAGTGAGGATGGCTATTTAATTGATGGATTTTCTGTAATAAACGTGTCACAAGGAATCCAAACACTGAAAGCCACCTCCTGAATATGCCTCTGTACTTGTGTGTCCATGGACTGCGACTGTTGGAGAAGTTGGACGACCTGCGAAAGCTCGTCCCGATTCGGCACCCATGTTTCGTTGACTTGCATTATTATCGAACGAGGGCAATATGCATAAAGTTAACACTTGCCGAGTTTGTTAGTATCGCCCTCGGCTGAAAAAAGGACGTGATTAATCTATGGAGAGCTAAATTGGAACGCTTTACTTCTCGAAGGAACTTTAGTTTCGGCACAGAGAAGCTGATAAACTAGCGTGAGTGAGGTTTGCGCGCAAAGAATAGAAGATTATTAGCAGACGCGAAGTAATGGGTTGAATATCTTTCTAATCTCAATATATAAAAAAGCTCTGACCTCCCTAAGAAGGGAAGCTGTGTAAATCGACAGAAACGAACAAATAAAGGATGCAGATTGGAATTGAACGGCTCGTGAACGGAAAAATGGTAAAATTCGCGTCGTTCGTACAGGCTCGTTTGTGCTATGCACTGCGAACAGAGGGGAGCTGCTGGGATGCTGTTGACAGCAGCAGCGAGCGCAGCTAGGAAGGAATCGGGGCCTCCTCCAGACGCGCTGACCGCCGCAACGACGACGACGAGGAGAAGACGGCGCAAAATACTCCTTGTTCCTCCAAAACATAAGCCACACGTTTGACATGACGGTGACAAAAACGCAGCGGACGCTCGCTTGTGTTCTGTTCGCACAGTGTTGCGTCTTTTTCCATGGAAGCGGCACGAAGTTAGGCGACAAGGCCGTCGAACGTGGCACTGATCTGAAGGGGCTTTGGTCGCTGTTCCTAATTTTTGGACATCAGAGTGTAAGTGACCAGTGTGAATTTGTAGATTGATAGATTGTGCATTGTCGGTCGCACAGCGTCGGTAACACTGGCCGCGGACGCATAGTGCCGCCACCAGTAGCGCGAATCATAAAAAATGGCGGCTGAACAGACAGCACGAGGGATAACCTTTCCCCTTAAGACGCGCCATGTTTAAAATAGACTCCTTTCTGATTTGTCGTGTTGGCGAGCAGGCGAAGGCGGCACACCCGCTTCGGGGCTTCTCGTCGTCACCCTCTCATCCTGACCGTGAGTCAACAACAGCATGAATGTGTTGCTAATTAATGAATGAGTGCGGGAGGCATTGAATCACCGCGCCTCTCGCAAGACCTTGATATTCCAAGCGGGGACTGTGAGAGGCGGAAGAGGACAAGCAGTAGAACTGAGAAAAAACCCTACTGAATGGGTGGGATAGAACCCGCTCAAAAAAACGGAAACCGTCTCCAATCGGGGAGTATCTTGTCTCGAACGGAATGCGAATAGCAATTCGATTGGCAGAGGTGAGCTCCTCGCGCGGAAGAACATAAGAGCTAACAAGAAGAGGAGCCGACGCAATCGTACAGGCGCAATGTTCGGTTTCATGTTACACGTGTGACGATTTCTCTTATGATGACACTCGAAAACAACAAGTGTGGGTCCCTCTTTTATAAGGCTTGACAAATTGGGTTGTGCAAAAATATGTTTCTTTTTAAATAGGTGCAATGTCAGACGGGTAAAAAAGTAGCAGTTTTATTGTTGTAAAGCTTTTGCACGTAGCTGTTTTTCACTATAAATTTTGAAGAAGTTCTTACACCACTTAAACTTGAACCTATTTTTTTGAATTTCCAACTTGGCGAGGGATTGGCCTAATAAATTTTAAGCAAAAGTGCTACTTGTAAACAAACAAATTATTCAACTATTCAAAAGAATTTAATGATATTTATTCGTTTTGCATAATCACACAAAAGTGGTCTCTACCACTAACGAAAGATAAACAGTCCTCCTCAAATATACGATGTCGTAGTAGTGAGGCAAATAAACAAATTAAAAAAGCGTAAGTTAAATTTATCGCACACGTCCATTCCTATCTCACGTGCGAAATTTCGAATTTCGCGGATGTAGCTGAGAGACAACTTCCCGAACGACAAACGAGTCTAATAAAAGACTCATCGAAGATGAAAAATGCCCGTGACCAGGAAGATAAGTCACAAAAAATGTGCAGTCATGACCGGGGATGTCAGTCATAGCTAGAATGGATGCAGTTTTCGAAAGTGAGTCTCCATATCCATGAGCTGTTCGAATAGTAAACTCATTGGGAATGATATTCTACAAATTCGTGAGTCATTTTTGCGATAAGCCGCAATTTCCTGACTGTGCGGTGCCAACATTAAAATAGTTCTCGCATAAATAAAGGGAACTAAAACCCTTCCAGGGTCTCGCTATTAATCATCATGTGTTGCGAGCGTAAGAAAGTACATACTTCCAGCTGTTATCATTCACTACGTTAGTAAAAATGGCTCCATTAAATGCGTCGAGAGGATTAAAGGGATAATGAGGAAAACACATTTCAGTTATTAAGAGCGTTTGGTGAACAAAAAATGGGTTGCAAATGTATTTAAATTACAATGCTTTTTATTAGACCAAAAGGCTTTTATCAAACTACATAATATGACATATTGTGCTTAATTTGAGATAATCCTCACTAATTCGCTACAATTGGATTATGTTAGTTATTCTGTATAAGCTGTTAAATACCGGCTATTTACTGTTGCTGATATTTACAGACATGCTCTGCTTTACCGAGGCAATCAGAAAACTTTTAAGGAACAAAATTATTTCCATATAAAGCACAAGGGCAGCACAATGGACATTTGAGGTCAAAATTCTATTAAGCCTCTCGGTCTATTAAGCCTAATTCATTTTCCGATGGACGTAATTTTTACCTAAAATAAATTAATCTAATAATTTAAACCTGTCTATGTGTGTGTTGAACACCTAACTCCGTGTTACTAATTATTTTGAAAAAGGCAACATTTGAATCAGGATAGAGAGCAAGAACTACTTAAGGCTTTTCAAGTATGAATGGCACGAACGTAGCAGGGCGTGTTTTGGCATATTATTATGTAGAACATGAAAACGGATATTGAAGGATTTAGGAATAGGCCTACGCAAGCAGCGAAGACGTCAAAGACAGAAGGCTACGGATGTAGGGTAGAGCGGGGATTTGGCAAATAGATTTGGACGTCTCATGCACAGATTAGCGCATCTTAGATACAGTGACTATCATATACTGTTGCGGTAGATCATTAGTGTCAGTATAAAGGCCAAGTGGAAATTGTAAGGGATCAAAGAGCTTTTTGGACCTAACAACATTAATGCGGCATGCGCTATGAGATTTGCTGGAAACCAACGATGAAGCGACTTTCGATCAGTACGGCTTTCAATCTCAATGAGCATCCAGCAGGTAATAACATTTTTCGTGCACGAGAAGGATGACGTGGAAAACGCGAACAATTGCTTAATGGAATTTTTCCATTCCCGCGATTTCATTAGAGCAAAGTACACTTTACATCATACCATATCCTAGCATATATGAAAAGTGTCTCTGATTTATTTTTCATTTAAACGTGTCATGTAGGTAGCAGTTTGTACATTGAGTGAATGATAATGAACTTTCGTACTTCGGACCCTCTTTCGTAACATGCATATGCATGAAAGTGAGCACGTGTCCTGCAGCGAAAAGTGCGGAATTCTTGTTGTTTGCCAACTGGGTTCGCAAATATGTTCCGTACGGGGTCGTCATCGACCAAAAAGTAGTTTCTTACAACTCGAAGAATGCCCCACTGCTGCGAAAAATTTCGTCCCACGTTTTTGAGACTTGTATTTACATGGAACGTTGTATTGAAAAATAAAAAATGATAACGTGTCACAGACAAAAAATATCGACATTTGTAATCTGTTATCTTACCCAATCAGTAGAAAATTAAATAATAAAAATCAACTTCTGCTTTCTTGATTTTTCATATAGAACCAGAGGACTCTATGCATGTCATTTATTTAAATTGGTGATATGACCACTCAAAATCACGGATCGCTGAATGAACTTTTGTCCAGTGATAGGGCAAACGGCGAACAGGAGGTGGCAGTAATAGTAATATTTTCAAGTGACAATACTCGACAGTAACAAAGGAATCATATCATACAAATATGTACACTGTGGACGAAAACTAGTGAAACTTGTACGCGCTGAGCGACTTGGTGTGTATGTCAACGAGAAGGACGTGACCCGCATAACGTCCTTGCCCAATGCACAGACCGTTCGGACGGACTAGAGACACGGGCCGGCCGGTGGCGATGCAGAAGCGCAGTGGACCTGCGCAATCGAGCACCGCAATATAGGATCTTGTTTTGTTTTTTTCCTTTTGCAGCGTTTCGGTGACAACCGCAACGATTGATCGCGTTGTAGGACACACTACGCAACATGGAACCGAGAGACGAATCGGGTTTGAAGCCGACACAACGGCATTCATCGTCGGCGACAGTGTCACATTGCGTTGGTAGACGCCGTTCGAGTTGTAACAGAGCAGGGCGAGCGAGGTGCCAACGAGAATGTCGCCGTCTAGACCGGCCTGTACACACATTACCACACCGCGCTCCGGTCCGATTCGGAAGTTGAACTGCGGCGTGAAATCCGAGTTAAAGACGAAGATTTTCGAGGATTGTGGATCGGCTACAAGCAGACGGCCGAGGGCGTCGTCTATTACGATGTCCGTGGGACATTCAAGGTCAGTGAAGGCCATACTCTGAAAGGCGAAATGAATTAGATGTTGCAGGACAAAGTATGTTTGGGGTGGTTTATAAATGTCTAGCAACTTGAACGTGCTCGGTTTCCGCTTGTTCAGAGCATACATTGCTGTTATTCTTTTAGACACGTGTTCTGTTCGAATCCACTAGCGCCATTTTGTAACGCTATGGAGCGGAAACTGATCGATTAACTTGCACTTTTGACGGCTGGTGTTGCCTTTTCGAGACAGTTTTGTGTCTTGATGGTTTTGCTGGTCAAACAGTGAAGCTGTTAAATTTGAGAGTGCTTAAAACTAGCATTAAAGTTAGACAATTGTGGAAATTCTTTATCGGCGGTAAGGATTCTTTGTCAGAATTTTCAAAAAATAAATATTTTTATCTACAAATTTAATTGATCGATTTTATGCAAATTTAAATAGATGTCTGATGTCCAATTTACCTGCAAGAAAGTGCCGTTCTTCAGGAACTTGCACACTGCATTTTGTCTCCAGTTTAGACAAAACATCTCTTCCTTCCCAGGGACCATAGCCATCCCCACAGTAGCTCCTCCTCTGATGGGGAGTGTGATGTTCTTTAAAATCGTCCCGTCGCAATTGTAAACATGGATAAGTTCCTTCGCTTCATCCAACACATAGATCTCCTCGTTTTGGTCTTGAAACACTTTCAATGGGTTTCCAACGTCCGGTAATGAGATCTTCCATTGAGGTAGGTGGTTTGATTCAACCCGTACAGTTAGAGGACTATTCTTAATTGGGCGGCCAAAAATTGAGACATCCAGAAGATAGGTGCCACTCTTCTTGATTCTGAACACATCGCCACTGATTCCACTGATTCAACCTTATGGCTCTCACCGAGATTTGAGGATATATGTACCGTTGAGGCAATCTTTGATAGAACTTTCCACCGGATCCGGACCGGGATTCAGTTTGTCAATATTCTCTTGTGACAGGTCCGTCCACACCACCGAGATAGGGTCACCACCGGTTGTTCGTCTCCTGTCGTCTATTTCGAACGTTTCAATGAGAAATTCATTTTCGATGTGGGTGAGCACCCGATGGGTTTGTTGTTTGATGAGGCTGTTACCGGGAAAGGTGGTTGAAACCGAGATGTTTCCCACCCGCGACAACTTGTTGACGATATCTAAAAATAGCTGTGATAGCGCGCATTTTACAATGTAGTTTTTTGTTTAGATATATCTGTTGTCTAAGCCTGTTGAACGGCTTATAATTTAGAGAAATGGGCGATGCTACTGGCCATGAAGATTTCTGACCAACCTTCAAAGGATGTCCAGAAGATATGAGTCTGAATTAAATCTTTGCGGAACTATTACCTCTAGTGGTTTGGGTGCCAGTGCGAGTGTAGTGGATGTAGGAGTTCTCTTCAGGCTCACACAGGCGGAGCACATCGTTGTATCTCTCCGTAAGCGACTTCATTGTCGAAGACATCCTCTGAAGCTTGGCGAGATCCTCCGCCGCGTTGGTGACAAGACTCCTTTCGGACTCGATCGTGTTGAGCTGGTTGACCAGTTTGCGCTCCTTCGCTGACTTCACTGTCTCTACCTGGCCGATGAGATTGAGCCGACGGTTTTCGAGGTGCTTGCGTAAGACCTACAATGAAAACAATCACGATTACGTGTCCGAAATCGCCGCTTAGCGCAGTCAAACGGGAAACGACAAGAGGAACGAAAGATGGAACGTCGCCGACTGAAGCGTAAAAGAACACTCACGTCGAATTCTTTGTTAATATCGGCTACAACGCGTTCCGACGACGCCGACAGATCGCGGCGCACTTGCTCGATGCTCTTCTTCGCCATCGTCAACGCTGTTTGGCACTGTTGCACTTGGTCCACCGCAGATCGGTGCAGCTTGCTCATCGCAGCGTTCACCGGGACCACGGCATGTTCTCTGCATCGTGACAGTTGCAGGACGGTGGTGTCCGTCGGGCTGAATCACTTATTTCACTTCCAAGCCTTTTCCGGACCATAGATTTGCCATACGTAAACATTCCGACTTGTGTTTATCGAGTCATAAGTATGCACTTTTCGTTTACTTTCAGTTGAGAGTCACAAATCTCGCCAAATGAACAGTGGAACATAGTCGTATGTGTTTCAAATCAAAAGGCGGTGTGAACAAGTTGAGCCTTGCGAGACGAATGAAATTTCTCTTCATGTGGTTTTCTCCCAAAAGCTAATTCCTTTTCCCATAGTTTGTGAGTGGCAGGAGCGTAGAACACTTTTTGACTGACAATGGACTGTTTTTCTAAAAGCTAAAAGTCCCTCGTTGTGGATTCAAATTCTGCGGTGTCCCATTTTCCATTTATCAGATATAAAAGTACCTTTCAGTGGAGTTGCACGACTCGCAAAATGCCTCATCGCAGGTTTCACAATACAACGTGCGGCTGGTGGTGTGTTCGGAACAGAACGGAGCTGCCACTTTTGTACCTTTCTCGACAAGTTCGCACAAGTTGTTGATCAGAAAAGCAGGAGGAAGATCGTCGACTGATCCGTCTTGAGGGAGGTTGAACGTCTGCCGACAACTTGGACAGTTCAGCGATTTGTCGCCAGAGTGCTGCAAGACGTATGATTTGCCAAAGAGAACATAACGTGACCAACAGACCTCCTCCATCCTGCGTAGACATGGTAAACACACTGTATGCGAACATGGGAGCAATTTGGCTTTCCGAACGTCCTGAAAACAAAGTATATTGATGATGCATAGCTCTTTAGGTTAAAGATATGCGTACTCAAGTCTGATTCCTTGGTTTGATTGATCATTATTCACGCAGGTTATCATAAATATGGACATAAACGACCTCTCAATGATCCGCTGGTATCAATACCTCGCTGAGCAGATAATACAGTGCCGGTCAAAACTTTAGGACACCCCCCTTCATCGTCAGTTTCAGCAACTTTCAGATCGTTTTGGGGAAAACGACCGATACCACGTTAAAGAGCATGGCGAAAAACATAGAATGGACTGAGAAACAAAAATTAGAGAGATAAAAAAGTTAACCATAGAGCCCCGAGAAGTCCAGAGGTCTTGTCTGACGTGGGTCAAAACTTTAGGACACCCCCCTTGATTTGCTACTTCTAGCTTTTTCTCGACTTTTTTCGAGTAGTCATAGGAAGAACAGCTTATTTAGGGAGGTTTCAGCCAATATTCCATTTGATATCTGCATTTTTTGGTTATGAAACGGGCAGATTACTGGTCTAGGGGGTGTCAGGTCGAAAAGGACGGAAATCTCGGGAGAATCACACCAAATCGAGGAAATTTTTGGTGAATCTCTGTGAAAAGGAGCTGATAATGAAAGTAAAACAAAGATTTCAAGCGTAAATCCATTTTAAAGCCACTTAAAAGTAACTCAGTAACTTTGAATGGTACCGGAATCGTTGAGCTATGAGACATACTTGAATGGTGGTGTCTGAAACCTGTGTAGTGTGGCGAAAGATGACAAAGATCACGAGTTATAAACGCTAGTTTGGTTTGATGGTTACGGTAATTCGTTATTGCAACGGTTGGGGAATTTTTAGTATTTGAAGTATTCCTGAAGCGGAAAACAGGAGAAATAGTATGCATGTAGTGTGTATACAAATGTTTATTTTAGGATTCATTGCATTCGTGGGGCGTATCTATGAATAGGGCAAGGCGCCTAAAAGTGCAAAGTGAGTTTCTATCCAACTGATGCCACGTGTTAAAGATCTGTGGGGATGAACATAGATATAAACAGCTTGTGATACAAGGAAACATGGATTTCCAAAGATAAACATTTTATTACTACGCATGGATTTGTCTCCTTGTAGAAGAATAGCCTGTGCTCTGTGGCACGGATTTAGTGCTTCTAAGCATGTTTTCAATAACTTCCTTCTGTCCCGTAAAGATGTGGTACCCCACATATAGAAACCAGAATTTCTGTGAAGAACCGTAATTTTGCTTGGGATTCAAAGTTGATTGCTTTGCAAGTAGTTGTCACGAAATTCTCAAGGAGTTCTTTTGGCATATGAGCTTGGCAAACAAAAGCCAAGAAAAAAAGGGGAGAAAGTGCAACTGGGTGACATTCTCCGTTGCGAATTATCTCTGTTTGCAGAAAAAGCCTCTCCGGGCTAATGTTTGCTTAATGCACATGGCAGATTATTAAAAAATTCTTTGTTATCCATAGATCCAAGGTTTCCAGGGATATGCCCCTTTAGTGTTCTACATATATCGCGTTTATTTTTCTTCTCCGCGTCCATATTCAAATAGTAAACATTGAAAAAGCGACGACTCCATCGTAAACAAGGAAGAAGATAGTGTCCCACTCATTTTCGGCTTTTCCGTTCCGTCCTGCCTGAAACGCCGGGGCTTTTAACGGTGTTTACATAATGCGTCATTTGGACATAGCCTTCAAAGGTTTGCATCCCACGCGTCGATACTATTCTCGGAGCACTCTCCAAGTGACCGGAAAATATGTACACCCAAAAATGTAGTACACATAAGGAGAAATTTCATGATAGCTATGATCCTCGAGTGAATGGAGACGAAAACATCGTTGAATTTATTTATGTCACTGCGGAATAGGGATTAGGTCGCGTGCAGTTCCCCTAAAGGAGCTCATCAAGCTTCAATGTAAGTAGGCATGCCTATTCCGTTGCATATAATCAACTTAATTACGTTGTTCCATGAACACTGTATATCTCGAAAAGCTATTGGAGAACCGGATTCTTCACCCAAAATTCCACGCAAACGCTAGTAAAATATTTATTGACTCGCATCTTCCGAAATTAAGTACCCCACAGCTAGGAATTTCAAGAATTTTGAAATCTACTGGCAACTGAACATCTGAAGATGTGCATCTATCTTTAGATGATCTTCCTTAGTGGTAGCTAACTTACCTGTTCATATTACGATGATAACGAAGACCAACACAATACCCAAAAAGTCTGAAAAAAAGTCATATTTTCGAATTTTATTTTTCTGATCCTTATCGACCGTACCCTTACCCCGATTACTAGCACCATCTTTCGCCGTTTTTGACCGAGCTCTAAGTTTCATAGAAGCATTTCAGAAGGCGGTAAGGTGCTTTGCAAGAAATGGAAGAACGTTCGCGATAGGTACACAAAACTGAGCAAGGCGATGAAGACAGGACGACCACTAGACGCAAAAAATAAGTGGAAGTACTTTGACGAGCTTACCTTTCTGGAGAAGTACGTGGAAGACCGCGACAAACCTAAGTGTGACCGTCCATCACTGTAAGTTCTTATTGCACACTACCCTCTTCAACCGATCTTCTCTAGACCTCAGGCCGAGAGCCCTGAGCAACCTGACGTTGAAGTGCCCCACATGAAACTGGAAGGTGGAAACCGGCCACAGAGACTTTCAGAAGAGCCGGAAACACCAGAGAACGTGGATGCCGACATGGAAGAGATACCACAAAACGGGAACCGATTTAGCTCGGCAGCTTCCACTACCGAGAAACTCCTCAGCCTTCTGGACTCCGTAGAGCTGCCAACATCGTCCACGACTCCAACCACATCACTTCAAAACCCGATCAGCTCGGAATCGGAACTCTTCGGCCGCACTGTCGCCTTTGCCCTGGAGCGATTCAACCCTGCCCAACGCTCCTACATCAAAATGAGGATTGCAGAGCTCCTCTACAAAGTAGAGACCGACCAGGAGGGTCCTACGGTTATGTGAAGCGCCCAAAACGCGAAAGCACGCTAATAATATGAACATTACGAGTTACAAATGATCCTCAAACGCTGTGTATTATTATTTATTGCGCACAAAGAAGTGTATTTATGGTGAATAGAAGGGTAGAATAAAGTTCAGTGATATACTAAAGTAGTCCCTCGCATTTCCCTCGCACATGATAAGGGTAAGCACCCAAAGAAATAAAACACTGAAGATTCTATGAAAGTTTCAGTTTTGAGAAAGATTCTGCTCTAGGATAACTGGCTTAAGACGGTAACAACTTCTGCTTAATATTTCACCACATTCAAGCTGCTGTGAAAAATGTGATGGAACGGAAGATGCGGTGGAAAATGTTATGAGAAATATAGCATCAACTAAGAAACGAAAAATGGAATGATTTACATGTTCTGGAAGAAGACTACCTTACTCTACATTGATAGTTTTACATTGACAGTTTTAGTTTCACCCAAAAGGTAAACAGAACTGCCTTTATAAATGCGGGACGCTGCACCCAACTTTCTCAGTGAGTTGCTCGACGTCCTCACCTTCGGCTATTGGACGGTTAGTTCTTCCAGCTGTAAACGTCTCTTTGGGTCAAGAACAACAAAGGTTCAAAATTACCGGGATAAATCACGTAAACGACACCTGGGAACTGCTCACAAATTTTCTTCATGCCTTCAAAATCCTTACGCTGTGTAGTGGGCACCTCAAATAATTAAACTTGTTCCTCTAATATGGGGCTTACTTACATATCCTTGGCCGATGAAACACCTTTCAGTTTTTATACCGTAATTGAAGCCTTGTGGACAGCACACCTCTACGTTAGTGTTGTCCAAATCCATGCGGTTATAATTCGACGGGCAACACGTTTGTTGATGATTTTTCCAATAGCTCATCGTTGCTTTTTCTGAACAGCATGCGCCATTATCCAAGAGCCGAGTCCGGACATATCCTCTGGGAGTAAGCGAGCAACAACGCCGTCGGTTTCCATATGCCACTTTGTGATGACACTTATTTCCAAATAGACACTGACCGGACGGACACTTCTGTAAGGGAGTTGATTTTGCCATCGTCGTTGATTTCGTCGTCATTGTTGTGTTTTTGGGCGTTTGTGCGATGCAGTTCTTTTTGTCCACACTTATGTCGTCGCATTGTTTTCTCTAAATATTCCGTTTAAACCAGTGATGGGAACCGGGCCGGGCCGGCCCGGTTTAAATCGAGCCGGACCGGGGCGGACCCTGGCCCGGGTACCCGGCCCGGCCCGATATTCGAAAACCGGGCCGGACCGATTCAATTCAAGAAATGTTGCAGGAGGTGCAATAGGTGGTGCAAATGTTGCAGACGGAAGGAGTGGATACATTATCACAACGGAAACTGGAAACCGGGCCGTCACAAATTGAATCGGTCCGGCCCGGTTTTCGGCCCGGCCCGGTTTTCGAAATTCGGGCCGGCCAATCGGGCCGGTCCGGCTGGGTTTCAGCGAAACCGGGCCGGCCCGGTTTTTGGCTCCAGTTCCCATCACTGGTTTAAACCATTAATAAAGGAAAAATTGCCTACGGACGTTTACGAGGGCAGCCTTATGTACTAAGGTTATACATGCATATTATATTTACGCATATAAATTTACACATATATCTCTTCAAATTTAGGTAAAGCCATTTTGAACACTTCGGCATGCTTTAATGCAAATCCTGTTTTAATCAGGGAAAATGCGGTTCACGACTGAGAGCAAGTAATCGCGACCGCTATAAATTTTAAATTTGATTTCCAAAATATCAGTAGACAAGAAGAGACATTTGAGGAGTACTTGCATTTGAAAAAAAGTCGATTTCTCACACAGCGAACACGGCTGCAAATAAAAAAAGATGGCTACTGAAGACTTGAACCTACCGCTTTCTGTAACTCGTGACAAACGTCATCACTTTTTGCACATTTTTGAATCTGAGAAGTCTGGAGAAGGTCAGCAACTAAATCGAAGAAGGTACAAAACACTGTTGTTATCTGCACTCACCGCTATCGGTTGTATCCGCGCAGATATCTGCACTGAACTCTCTTCTGTCCGCAAGGAAATAGAAGGACTGATTTTTAGTGTTCTTTTCGAAGCGTTTGAAGTCCCATATCAGCGTACACTGCTTGACCGGAGGATCTTGGTCAAAGACCTCAAAAGCGAATGCCTTCTGAGTGTTCGCTTCTAGTCCACATTCTTCGTAAGTGTTAGCAGGAAAGGTTTTGTTGCGACTACCGACAATTCTGGCCACGACGTGGGTGTACCGATAGGCGACTTCGCCGTCATTGGGAATGGTTTCTCCGGCGAGAGCCTAGGGTCCTCAATCACAAGGAGTAGTGTCTTATACCTACAAGATGAAACGGTCCGAACAGCAGCAGGAAGGAGAGGATCGCCGCCATTTTCCAGTGGCTGCTATCCAACAATGATGTCTTGAGCAGTGTTTCTATGCAAGTGCATCGGGAGGAGTACGTGCATCTCCGAATCCCACCCAGCAATAAAAAAAAATAATGTGGACAACAGGGAGATTTTACGTCAAATGGAAGTTGTCATGGGATACGATGATACATCATCTTCATATCCGCTAAAATCGGACATGGAAAGCTCGCTGGCGACGTATTTCAATTTCATTCAGAATTGCATTCGGGTCTGAAGACTCGGACGCGACACCGTTTTAGAGGCAAGCCTAGAAATACAGCGGCGTACCCATATGCATACCGTAAACGCCTAAAATATTTGATACCGAAGTTACATGTGCGCTCAAATGAGATAAACAGTAAAGGAATTGCAGATTGGTAAGCATATGCACAGAAAAATGTAAGATAACGTAAAACAGGTTCATCTACCGGCAACATAAAACTTCCGTGTCCTGTGGAATTCGTACCCGCACCGAGCGTTTCGCAATCCGAGACCATAAAAGCGTTCTTTTCAAGTAGTATTCGGGTTGTGTAGGTTTTGTATTTTGAGGTAGACACATATCACCATGTGTGCTGTAATATTTACCTAGGCCATGCATTTCCACTCATTCTCAGTTCTATCTCGGAAGATACTTCGGAACGTTCCCGTGAGATAACTTCACGATGATTCTTCTAGGCAAATACATATATGGCAATCCCAAATGAGTCAAAATACGCGTAAACGTTCACTGGAATCTGGGACTCGGTAAATGATTTAACTAAAATTAAACAGTGAAATGCTGGTGCTTTTTACTTTGCTAATTGTGACAATTAGAACAATGCTTTATTAATGCAAAAAAACATAGAATGTTTCATTTCATGGAAGATATTCATGGAAAACACTTATAGCTTTTAATCATAAGGACTTCTGGGCGCTGTACGGCATCCGACCGGGAATTCGAGGCTGTCCAACGTATGAACCTCTTCTTCCTTTAATACAGCGTGTGTCCCATTATCTAAATCATCGCTCTTACACGGGAATGAAAAATAATGAAATTGTACCAGAGTACGCAATAAACTCGCTGTCAAGATGCTTGCACATCTTCTTCATGTTTTGGAAGTTCACAGGATCCTGGCTGGGCACCTAAATTAACCTATCATCTTAATGCCATATGAAGAGAGCTTACATAAGGTCGATCGATGAAACATGTCTTCATGTCATCTCTGTAATGAAAACCTTGTGCACAACACACCTTGTGCCATTCTGGTGTCAGCAATCCGACACAGCACAATGGAATGCTATTGTTTCTGGATGAACTAATGGTATCTATTGGGCAGCACAGTTCCATCCCATCCTGGATTCCAAGGCGTTGGTAGCTCTTGGGACAACATGTGAAGTCACCACTATTGTAGGTACCTAGTTCCAAGTCATCTGAACAGCATAATATTCCGCTTTGGCGTGACTGCCTTGGGTATCCATTAACAGTGACCTTTCCGCAACATTTCAGTTCTTCTCCTTTGGTTGTGGTGTTGTAACACTCATTTCCAAAGAGACAAGTATCGTGGGAACACATCCGCTCCGTTGGGGTTTTAGTTGTAACCGTCGTAATACTTGAAGTGGAAGCCGGAGCTAGGGTAAAGCAGTGCTTGCTGTCGAGGCCGATTTTTTCGCAGTGGATCTTCTGAATCATTCCAAGATAAATACAGAACCTTGGTCCTACGCGCAAATAACGGAAACGAAAGTGCTCATCTCTTGCAAGTTACACCAGGAAGTATCCCTCTTCAGTGTGCCCAATGATCAATTTGGGTACTGGTGGATGACTCTAATTCTAATGAGCATTCACGAGACAATAGGTGGGTCTGCACCCTCAGTAGTTACAGTATCTATTGGTAGCCGGACATTTTCTCCGCGGGACGTTTTCTCCGCCGGACGTTTTCTCCGATGGACATTTTCTCCGCCGGACAATTTCTCCGACGGATGTTTTCTCCGCGGACATTTTCTCCGACGGACAGTT